>CAKAJB020000135.1:0-63122 GCA_916610165.2 Gymnosoma rotundatum | reverse complement strand
CTTGGAAACTTAAAAATATTGCTAAATAATGCTTACACATTCTGATAGAGTGATATTAGACGAACAAAATGCGCTAAGTTGTAAGAAAATCGATGCAATAGTTCCAGAGATAATTGCGTATGTGTCGAAAAGTGTTCAAGAAACTGATTTTGGTAAAAACGAGATGAAAGTGGCATTATGTTAGCTTTTACTTGGAAACTTAAAAATATTGCTAAATAATGCTTACACATTCTGATAGAGTGATATTAGACGAACAAAATGCGCTAAGTTGTAAGAAAATCGATGCAATAGTTCCAGAGATAATTGCGTATGTGTCGAAAAGTGTTCAAGAAACTGATTTTGGTAAAAACGAGATGAAAGTGGCATTATGTTAGCTTTTACTTGGAAACTTAAAAATATTGCTAAATAATGTTTACACATTCTGATAGAGTGATATTAGACGAACAAGATGCGCTAAGTTGTAAGAAAATCGATGCAATAGTACCAGAGATAATTGCGTATGTGTCGAAAAGTGTTCAAGAAACTGATTTTGGTAAAAACGAGATGAAAGTGGCATTATGTTAGCTTTTACTTGGAAACTTAAAAATATTGCTAAATAATGCTTACACATTCTGATAGAGTGATATTAGAAGAACAAAATTCGCTAAGTTGTAAGAAAATCGATGCAATAGTTCCAGAGATAATTGCGTATGTGTCGAAAAGTGTTCAAGAAACTGATTTTGGTAAAAAGGAGATGAAAGTGGCATTATGTTAGCTTTTACTTGGAAACTTAAAAATATTGCTAAATAATGCTTACACATTCTGATAGAGTGATATTAGACGAACAAAATGCGCTAAGTTGTAAGAAAATCGATGCAATAGTTCCAGAGATAATTGCGTATGTGTCGAAAAGTGTTCAAGAAACTGATTTGGTAAAAACGAGATGAAAGTGGCATTATGTTAGCTTTTACTTGGAAACTTAAAAATATTGCTAAATAATGCTTACACATTCTGATAGAGTGATATTAGACGAACAAAATGCGCTAAGTTGTAAGAAAATCGATGCAATAGTTCCAGAGATAATTGCAAATGTGTCGAAAAGTGTTCAAGAAACTGATTTTGGTAAAAACGAGATGAAAGTGGCATTATGTTAGCTTTTACTTGGAAACTTAAAAATATTGCTAAATAATGCTTACACATTCTGATAGAGTGATATTAGACGAACAAAATGCGCTAAGTTGTAAGAAAATCGATGCAATAGTTCCAGAGATAATTGCGTATGTGTCGAAAAGTGTTCAAGAAACTGATTTTGGTAAAAACGAGATGAAAGTGGCATTATGTTAGCTTTTACTTGGAAACTTAAAATATTGCTAAATAATGTTTACACATTCTGATAGAGTGATATTAGACGAACAAGATGCGCTAAGTTGTAAGAAAATCGATGCAATAGTACCAGAGATAATTGCGTATGTGTCGAAAAGTGTTCAAGAAACTGATTTTGGTAAAAACGAGATGAAAGTGGCATTATGTTAGCTTTTACTTGGAAACTTAAAAATATTGCTAAATAATGCTTACACATTCTGATAGAGTGATATTAGAAGAACAAAATTCGCTAAGTTGTAAGAAAATCGATGCAATAGTTCCAGAGATAATTGCGTATGTGTCGAAAAGTGTTCAAGAAACTGATTTTGGTAAAAAGGAGATGAAAGTGGCATTATGTTAGCTTTTACTTGGAAACTTAAAATATTGCTAAATAATGCTTACACATTCTGATAGAGTGATATTAGACGAACAAAATGCGCTAAGTTGTAAGAAAATCGATGCAATAGTTCCAGAGATAATTGCGTATGTGTCGAAAAGTGTTCAAGAAACTGATTTTGGTAAAAACGAGATGAAAGTGGCATTATGTTAGCTTTTACTTGGAAACTTAAAAATATTGCTAAATAATGCTTACACATTCTGATAGAGTGATATTAGACGAACAAAATGCGCTAAGTTGTAAGAAAATCGATGCAATAGTTCCAGAGATAATTGCAAATGTGTCGAAAAGTGTTCAAGAAACTGATTTTGGTAAAAACGAGATGAAAGTGGCATTATGTTAGCTTTTACTTGGAAACTTAAAAATATTGCTAAATAATGCTTACACATTCTGATAGAGTGATATTAGACGAACAAAATGCGCTAAGTTGTAAGAAAATCGATGCAATAGTTCCAGAGATAATTGCGTATGTGTCGAAAAGTGTTCAAGAAACTGATTTTGGTAAAAAGGAGATGAAAGTGGCATTATGTTAGCTTTTACTTGGAAACTTAAAAATATTGCTAAATAATGCTTACACATTCTGCTAGAGTGATATTAGACGAACAAAATGCGCTAAGTTGTAAGAAAATCAATGCAATAGTTCCAGAGATAATTGCGTATGTGTCGAAAAGTGTTCAAGAAACTGATTTTGGTAAAAAGGAGATGAAAGTGGCATTATGTTAGCTTTTACTTGGAAACTTAAAAATATTGCTAAATAATGCTTACACATTCTGATAGAGTGATATTAGACGAACAAAATGCGCTAAGTTGTAAGAAATTCGATGCAATAGTTCCAGAGATAATTGCGTATGTGTCGAAAAGTGTTCAAGAAACTGATTTTGGTAAAAAGGAGATGAAAGTGGCATTATGTTAGCTTTTACTTGGAAACTTAAAAATATTGCCAAATAATGCTTACACATTCTGATAGAGTGATATTAGACGAACAAAATGCGCTTAGTTGTAAGAAATCGATGCAATAGTTCCAGAGATAATTGCGTATGTGTCGAAAAGTGTTCAAGAAACTGATTTTGGTAAACACGATATGAAAGTGGCATTATGTTAGCTTTTACTTGGAAACTTAAAAATATTGCTAAATAATGCTTACACATTCTGATAGAGTGATATTAAGCGAACAAAATGCGCTAAGTTGTAAGAAAATCGATGCAATAGTTCCAGAGATAATTGCGTATGTGTCGAAAAGTGTTCAAGAAACTGATTTTAGTAAAAACGAAATGAAAGTGGCATTATGTTAGCTTTTACTTGGAACTTAAAAATATTGCTAAATAATGCTTACACATTCTGCTAGAGTGATATTAGACGAACAAAATGCCCTAAGTTGTAAGATAATCGATGCAATAGTTCCAGAGATAATTGCGTATGTGTCGAAAAGTGTTCAAGAAACTGATTTTGGTAAAAAGGAGATGAAAGTGGCATTATGTTAGCTTTTACTTGGAAACTTAAAAATATTGCTAAATAATGCTTACACATTCTGATAGAGTGATATTAGACGAACAAAATGCGCTAAGTTGTAAGAAAATCGATGCAATAGTTCCAGAGATAATTGCGTATGTGTCGAAAAGTGTTCAAGAAACTTATTTTGGTAAAAACGAGATGAAAGTGGCATTATGTTAGCTTTTACTTGGAAACTTAAAAATATTGCTAAATAATGCTTACACATTCTGATAGAGTGATATTAGACGAACAAAATGCGCTAAGTGTAAGAAAATCGATGCAATAGTTCCAGAGATAATTGCGTATGTGTCGAAAAGTGTTCAAGAAACTGATTTTGGTAAAAACGAGATGAAAGTGGCATTATGTTAGCTTTTACTTGGAAACTTAAAAATATTGCTAAATAATGCTTACACATTCTGATAGAGTGATATTAGACGAACAAAATGCGCTAAGTTGTAAGAAAATCGATGCAATAGTTCCAGAGATAATTGCGTATGTGTCGAAAAGTGTTCAAGAAACTGATTTTGGTAAAAACGAGATGAAAGTGGCATTATGTTAGCTTTTACTTGGAAACTTAAAAATATTGCTAAATAATGCTTACACATTCTGATAGAGTGATATTAGACGAACAAAATGCGCTAAGTTGTAAGAAAATCGATGCAATAGTTCCAGAGATAATTGCGTATGTGTCGAAAAGTGTTCAAGAAACTGATTTTGGTAAAAACGAGATGAAAGTGGCATTATGTTAGCTTTTACTTGGAAACTTAAAAATATTGCTAAATAATGCTTACACATTCTGATAGAGTGATATTAGACGAACAAAATGCGCTAAGTTGTAAGAAAATCGATGCAATAGTTCCAGAGATAATTGCGTATGTGTCGAAAGTGTTCAAGAAACTGATTTTGGTAAAAACGAGATGAAAGTGGCATTATGTTAGCTTTTACTTGGAAACTTAAAAATATTGCTAAATAATGCTTACACATTCTGATAGAGTGATATTAGACGAACAAAATGCGCTAAGTTGTAAGAAAATCGATGCAATAGTTCCAGAGATAATTGCGTATGTGTCGAAAAGTGTTCAAGAAACTGATTTTGGTAAAAAGGAGATGAAAGTGGCATTATGTTAGCTTTTACTTGGAAACTTAAAAATATTGCTAAATAATGCTTACACATTCTGCTAGAGTGATATTAGACGAACAAAATGCGCTAAGTTGTAAGAAAATCGATGCAATAGTTCCAGAGATAATTGCGTATGTGTCGAAAAGTGTTCAAGAAACTGATTTTGGTAAAAAGGAGATGAAAGTGGCATTATGTTAGCTTTTACTTGGAAACTTAAAAATATTGCTAAATAATGCTTACACATTCTGATAGAGTGATATTAGACGAACAAAATGCGCTAAGTTGTAAGAAAATCGATGCAATAGTTCCAGAGATAATTGCTATGTGTCGAAAAGTGTTCAAGAAACTTATTTTGGTAAAAAGGAGATGAAAGTGGCATTATGTTAGCTTTTACTTGGAAACTTAAAAATATTGCCAAATAATGCTTACACATTCTGATAGAGTGATATTAGACGAACAAAATGCGCTTAGTTGTAAGAAAATCGATGCAATAGTTCCAGAGATAATTGCGTATGTGTCGAAAAGTGTTCAAGAAACTGATTTTGGTAAAAAGGAGATGAAAGTGGCATTATGTTAGCTTTTACTTGGAAACTTAAAAATATTGCTAAATAATGCTTACACATTCTGATAGAGTGATATTAGACGAACAAAATGCGCTAAGTTGTAAGAAAATCGATGCAATAGTTCCAGAGATAATTGCGTATGTGTCGAAAAGTGTTCAAGAAACTGATTTTGGTAAAAACGAGATGAAAGTGGCATTACTTGGAAAAGTGGCTTTTACTTGGAAACTTAAAAATATTGCTAAATAATGCTTACACATTCTGCTACAGTGATATTAGACGAACAAAATGCGCTAAGTTGTAAGAAAATCGATGCAATAGTTCCAGAGATAATTGCGTATGTGTCGAAAAGTGTTCAAGAAACTGATTTTGGTAAAAACGTGATGAAAGTGGCATTATGTTAGCTTTTACTTGGAAACTTAAAAATATTGCTAAATAATGCTTACACATTCTGCTACAGTGATATTAGACGAACAAAATGCGCTAAGTTGTAAGAAAATCGATGCAATAGTTCCAGAGATAATTGCGTATGTGTCGAAAAGTGTTCAAGAAACTGATTTTGGTAAAAACGAGATGAAAGTGGCATTATGTTAGCTTTTACTTGGAAACTTAAAAATATGCTAAATAATGCTTACACATTCTGATAGAGTGATATTAGACGAACAAAATGCGCTACGTTGTAAGAAAATCGATGCAATAGTTCCAGAGATAATTGCTATGTGTCGAAAAGTGTTCAAGAAACTTATTTTGGTAAAAAGGAGATGAAAGTGGCATTATGTTAGCTTTTACTTGGAAACTTAAAAATATTGCTAAATAATGCTTACACATTCTGATAGAGTGATATTAGACGAACAAAATGCGCAAAGTTGTAAGAAAATCGATGCAATAGTTCCAGAGATAATTGCGTATGTGTCGAAAAGTGTTCAAGAAACTGATTTTGGTAAAAACGAGATGAAAGTGGCATTATGTTAGCTTTTACTTGGAAACTTAAAAATATTGCTAAATAATGCTTACACATTCTGACAGAGTGATATTAGACGAACAAAATGCGCTAAGTTGTAAGAAAATCGATGCAATAGTTCCAGAGATAATTGCGTATGTGTCGAAAAGTGTTCAAGAAACTGATTTTGGTAAAAACGAGATGAAAGTGGCACTATGTTAGCTTTTACTTGGGAACTTAAAAATATTGCTAAATAATGCTTACACATTCTGATAGAGTGATATTAGACGAACAAAATGCGCTAAGTTGTAAGGAAATCGATGCAATAGTTCCAGAGATAATTGCGTATGTGTCGAAAAGTGTTCAAGAAACTGATTTTGGTAAAAACGAGATGAAAGTGGCATTATGTTAGCTTTTACTTGGAAACTTAAAAATATTGCTAAATAATGCTTACACATTCTGATAGAGTGATATTAGACGAACAAAATGCGCTAAGTTGTAAGAAAATCGATGCAATAGTTCCAGAGATAATTGCGTATGTGTCGAAAAGTGTTCAAGAAAACTGATTTTGGTAAAAACGAAATGAAAGTGGCATTATGTTAGCTTTTACTTGGAAACTTAAAAATATTGCTAAATAATGCTTACACATTCTGCTAAAGTGATATTAGACGAACAAAATGCGCTAAGTTGTAAGAAAATCGATGCAATAGTTCCAGAGATAATTGCGTATGTGTCGAAAAGTGTTCAAGAAACTGATTTTGGTAAAAACGAGATGAAAGTGGCATTATGTTAGCTTTTACTTGGAAACTTAAAAATATTGCTAAATAATGCTTACACATTCTGATAGAGTGATATTAGACGAACAAAATGCGCTAAGTTGTAAGAAAATCGATGCAATAGTTCCAGAGATAATTGCGTATGTGTCGAAAAGTGTTCAAGAAACCGATTTTGGTAAAAACGAGATGAAAGTGGCATTATGTTAGCTTTTACTTGGAAACTTAAAAATATTGCTAAATAATGCTTACACATTCTGATAGAGTGATATTAGACGAACAAAATACGCTAAGTTGTAAGAAAATCGATGCAATAGTTCCAGAGATAATTGCGTATGTGTCGAAAAGTGTTCAAGAAACTGATTTTGGTAAAAACGAGATGAAAGTGGCATTATGTTTGAAGAAATTTCTGTTGCCTAGCGTTTTTCAAGGGTTAAGTTGCGTGGACTGTATTATGGGTTAAGACGACAATTTTCCAAAATATAATATTTATCGACTAAGCGATAAATTACACGAAGGGCTATCGTATATGGGTAGGAGAGATTAATTCTATTCAACGAAGGTGACGTAGCTAATTTATAGATTTGTCATGCACAATCAATTTGTAATTAGAAGATTTAACAGTTTTAGTATTTAAGTTTTAATAACAAAATTTAGATTTTATTATTTAGAATTAATTTGTAGTTAGAAAAAATAACACTTAGAGTATTTACGTTTTATAAATTAACAATTTAAGTTCGTATTTCATTGAGCAAATTTCACAAATTAAATTATAATCTTATTTAGCAAATTTCACAATTTAAGTTTTTATTT
This sequence comes from Gymnosoma rotundatum, assembly GCA_916610165.2. Classification (NCBI taxonomy): domain Eukaryota; kingdom Metazoa; phylum Arthropoda; class Insecta; order Diptera; family Tachinidae; genus Gymnosoma; species Gymnosoma rotundatum. The sequence continues at coordinate 55,687 of CAKAJB020000135.1, read as the reverse complement.
CTTATTTAGCAAATTTTACTCTTTAAATTATGAATTCTATTAAATAATTTTTATTTGAGGTTTTATTTATCAAATTTTACACTGTAGACTATAAGTTTTATTTAGTAATCCTTTTCAATTTTTATTTAACACATTCTACATTTAAATTAAAAGTTTTATTTAGTAATCCTTTTCAGTTTTTATTTAACAAATTTTACAATTTAAAGTATAAGGTGTACTACTTGTTTGGGAGGTTATCGGTACTGCGTGAAAAAAGTAATTAATAATGTAAAGTTTGACAAGACTCCTTTTATACCTTTTTGATTTTTATATAAGTGCAGTTATGCTATTTTTTTTTAATAGAGCTACTTAATTTTTTGCTTATATGAGTATAAAAATATACATACATTTTAAGCGGTAAACTTTATTTCACCACAGTGAGTATTTTACAATTACTTAACGAATGTATCAAGTAAAATACCGATTATAGATTTCAGATACATTCCGTTAATTTTAAATAGATAAATTTTGTTCTTTCTTTCTTTAACAATTCAAAGTTGATAGTTATGGTTAAAAATATCAATATATTAAATTATTCTGTTTAATGCTTTTATCTTTTAGTTTATTATTATTGACTTAATTCAGGATATTTTAAATGTGTAAATATTCTAAATATTACTGTATATTAATGATTTTATAAATTTTATTAATATATGTTTTATTTGATATAAAATCCTAGGATTTTATACATTCCGGCCACTGGATGGAGAGTTGGAAATTGGTTTGTCGGATTGAGCGCACAAAACTTGCGCTAATGATTTGATTGCCTCAGAGATGATGCGCTGATCCGGAACTTGATGACTTTTTGCAGTCTTGTTGTTAGACTGTGATGCTTTTTTACGTTTGTTGCTGGAAACAGGAGTTAGACCTTTACGCTTGGGTTTGCTGTTATGAAGTCGGCTACGGATTCCAGGATGCAAAAGTGTATGATGGTATTTTCCGCATTTTCTGCAGATGTCCATGGATGGGCAAGCACGCAAATCATGGCTCTTTGCTAAGCAGTTCACGCAATAGCGATATTTGTTTACTGCGTAATTTCTTTTTTGAGCATTCATGTTTAGGAATTTTTTGCAAAACCGTATCGAGTGAAACTTGGAACACAACATGCATTGATAGATCTCAGGATCTCGTGTGGTTCGATGATGTCTGTTTACCCTGGATTTAAAGCTGTAAATAAATTAAATAAAGAGAAGAGACAACGAGAAAAGTAGTCAATAGAAAAAATTTTGGTTATTATGAATTATCTTATACGAGCCACATGAGTGGTTAGTAGAACAATGAGAAGAATATGTATTGTTGATGTGAGCTAAATAAACGAGAAATAGAATAAATATTATTACAATGATTTTCCGTTTATCAGTGGTAGGTAGCAAAGTTTTACTATTGGTCGTTTAATTATACCATAAGCAGTTTTCACGTTCGCAACTCGCACATTGTCATCAGTGCCAACAAAGGTTTGTTCGATTCTACCTATTCGCCATTCTGAGGGGGGTAGTATATCGTCCATGACGACTACGAGGTCGCCTGCTTTGAGATTTGCGGAAGCATTTTTCCATTTATAGCGTTTGTGTAGGGATTTTAAATAGTCCTCTTTCCACCTAATGGCAAATTGTTGATGTATTGCCTTGAGCCTTTCCCAACGATTAACCAGTTCTATATCTTGGATACTTTGATCAGCAAAACTCATAATTGGGGCACCTCTCAGAAAGTGTCCTGGTGTAAGAGCTGAAGTGTCATTAGGGTCTTCAGACATTGCTGAGATAGGACGAGAGTTTAAAATTCCTTCGATCTGAGTTAATATTGTTATAAATTCTTCAAAGTTGAGTTTATGAGTACCTGTAACACGTTTCAAATCAAATTTAAAGCTCTTCACCGCGGCTTCCCACAAACCACCCATATGGGGAGCATGAGGTGGTATAAATACCCATTCGAATCCATGGGTTATGTATTTTTGGGCAATGTCTGTTGACGCAGAGTTTATAAAATTTTTGAATTCACGCTTTAACTGTCGGTTTGCTCCCATGAAGTTCCTGCCATTATCAGAATATATCCTGAAAGGGAGTCCCCTCCGACCTACGAAACGAGAAAAGGCTGCCCGAAATGCTGCGGTGGATAACTCGGAACACACCTCCAGATGAATGGCCTTTGTACTAAAACACACAAATACGCTTACGTAGTTTTTTGTTAAGGGCGCATTTCTTAGAAATGTGCTTTTAAGTTCGAAGGGGCCAGCGAAATCTATCCTAGTTGTTTGAAACGGCACGGATAGGGTGCATCTATCTTGCGGTAAAGGGGCCATGATTTGAGAACATGGCTTTTGTCTGTGTATAACACAGATTTTACATTGGTGTATTACCCTTTTTATTCGAGATTTTAATCGAGAAATATAAAACTCGGTTTGGACTATTCTTGTCATTTGATTGCATTCTGCATGGGCAAGGAATACATGCAAATATTCCAAATACAGCTGACAAAATCTGCAACTTCCTGGCAATATGATTGGATAGCGTTCGTTGTATGGCAGCGATGAGTTTGCAAGACGACCATTAACTCTTAAAATTTTGTCTGAGTCTTTTATTGGATTGAGTGGCTTTAATGGGCTTTTGTTACAAATTGGCACAATATTAGATATATTTTGATATTCTATCGAATAATAAGACTGTTGTGTTAGAATTATTAATCGTTGCTTAATATGTTTAACTTCGTGTTGAGTGAGATTTGTGCTAGAATAAGTTTTCTTGATTTGAATTTATTGAGACTGTGGTAATAAAATCGGAATACATAAGATAGAATTCTTAGCGCTTTCGGATAGGAAGAAAATCTGTTTAAGATATCTATTTCATGAACAGACGTTTGAAGACATTGTACCTTTTTTATACTCTCGGGAATATTTATGGGTGTCGTTTTGGGCCACGCATCCTGTGAATTAATTAGCCAAGGAGGTCCATTCCACCATAATAGATTTCTTGCTAACTCTTCTGGGTTGCAGCCACGGGTACCGATATCTGCAGGATGATCGTGAGTGCGCACATGTAGCCAATTAGCGTCAGGAAGAAGGTTGTGTATTTGTGCTGTGCGATTTGCGACATAAGTTTCCCAATTCCATGGGGGCTTTGAAAGCCATCCGATGACAATTAGTGAATCCGTCCAGAGAAAAATATCACATTGAGATAATTTTAGTGAATCCCTGACATATGTTACCAGTTTTGCTAGTAATACTGCTCCGCTGAGTTCCAATCTGGGTAAACAAACTGGTTGTAGGGGAGCTACTTTGCTTTTGGCTACTATTAGGTTCGAGAATGTTACATGAGATGCCTTTTCACATCTTAAATAGACTGCTGCGCAATATGCCGCTTTGGATGCATCACAGAAGCCATGTATTTGAGTGACATCTGTTGGAGTATATTGTAGCCATCTTGGAATTTGGATTTTATGAATCTGAGAGAGGTTTGTGAGTAATTTTTTCCATTTATCTGAAATGTCGGAGCTTACTTGATCATCCCATTGTAAGCCCTCGAGCCATAATTGCTGCATTAGCATTTTTGCTCTAACTACTATTGGGGTGATCCACCCTGCCGGATCAAAGATAGATGCGATTCCTGACAACATTTTTCTTTAAGTAATGCCAACGGTACAGGGAATTTCTGAAAATGAGTAACTAAAGGTGTCTGTAAGGGCATTCCATTTAATTCCTAGCGTTTTCGTAGTGCTAGTTTCTGGAAGCCGCAGAAGATCTGAGTCATATAGATCATCTTTAGATATATGAGAGAGCAGTGTATCGTCATTGGCTGTAATCTTTTTTAAGGGAAAGCCGGCGGATTTAAGGGCTGTTATAATTTCGGATTGAGATTCTTGTGCTTCTTCGATAGTGTGTCCACCAGATAAAATATCATCTACGTAAGTTTCTTGACGCAAGATATTAGCAGCTTTGGGTAATTTGTTCTGTATATCCTCTGCTAGTTGATGCAATGTGCGAATTGCTAAGAACGGTGCACAATTAACTCCGAACGTAACGGTCTTTAATTGGTAGTCTTTAAATGGGCCATTTTCGTTTTTTTGATAAATAATACGTTGGAATTGACGATCGTCTGGGTGAAGAAGAATTTGGCGATACATTTGTTGAATGTCACCATTGAAGACGAATTGATATAGCCGCCAGTTGAGAATTATACTAATCAAATCGGATTGCAACGTTGGACCGGTGTATAAAATATCATTCAGTGAAAACCCTGATTTGGTCATACGAGACGCGTTAAATACTACTCTAACCTTTGTAGTTTTATGTTCGGGACGAACTACTGCATGGTGAGGTAAGTAGAATGAAAAATACTTGCCATCTGCAACGATTTCGCGATAAGGGGCTGGTTCCATGTGATCGAGTGTCAAATACTCGTTTAGGGCCGAGTCATATTCTTTCTTTAGCTCTGGATTTTTTGCTAGAGACTGCTTGATACGAGTGTATTGAACAAGGGCCAAAATGCGTGAAGAACCGAGAAATTTTGTGTTTGGGAATTCCTTTCTTATTGGAAGTCTTACTATGTACCTTCCGTTTGGTTCTCTCGTTGTGGTTTCTTTATAATAATTTTCGCAGTACTGATCAGCTGCCGAAATGATAGGAACGGTCGGGATTTCCTCTTGCCAACCCACCCAAATATAGTATTATACGCAGACGCGTTGCCACACACATTCTTTTTGATGCCTTCAATATTAATAAAGTGCTCTGAGTCGTTCCCCAGAATTAAATCTATTTGAGAAGATTTATTGAAGTGCGGATCTGCCAGATCTAGGCTCGAGATTTTTGTACTTTTTGGAGGTTCAAAAGAAATTGAAGGGATTTGTTTAGTTAGTTTAGGAAGAATAATAGTGTTTATAGAAAATTTTAAATTGCAGCGCTTTGCAAATATTGTAACATTGCACTCTTTGTTTGCAGATTGGACCTTACCACCTATACCCACAACTTCGAAATGAGATTTTCTATATGGTAATTTTAGCAGAGAAGAAATTCTCTCTGAGAGAAATGTCCTTTGGGAACCTGGGTCTATTAGGGCTCTTATGGTAAAAAGCTCTCCATTACTTTCTATTTGTACCAAGGCTGTACGGAGTAAGATACAATCATTGTTTGAGGAAAAATTTGCCTGTACTTGAGAATGTCGTGAAGTTGATGGATGGTCTGCATTGTTTTCCGGTCTACGAACTGCAGAAGATTCCGTTTTTACCATCTCGTTGGTTGCGCTTAATTTGGAGGTGTCTCGGGTTTTTGACAAATGTAGTAAAGTGTGATGTCCTCCTTTACAAATGAAGCAAGTGTTTTTGCTGGGACAATTTGACTTCAAATGGTTTGAGGAAAGGCAATTATTGCACAATTTATTTTGAAATGCATAGTCAATTCGTCTTTGCACGGTGTATCTTCGAAATTTAGTGCAATTTCGTAAATGGTGATCTTCATTACAGAGTTTGCAAGTGTTGTTAAGTTTTTCCTGAGAAGAATATGATTGTATTTTGGATGGAAATTCTTTAGGCGTAATGCTTTTGCTCTTAGTGATTTTTATGGAAGAAATTCAGTCGAGCACTTCGTACCGATTTATTAGAAATTCATCCATTTGTGCCCATGACGGAATTTCACGCTGTGATTTGAACGATTGTTCCCAGAGTGATAGCGTTTCATCGGGTAACTTTGTTGAGACCAGATATACGAGGATAGGGTCCCATCCTTCCACTTTGACAGCAAGTGATTTGAGCGCTGTTAGGCAGTCAATTACAGTTGAGTGAATTTTCTGAATACTTTCACTATTTTCTGACTGAGCGACCGGGATGTTAAAGAGGGCCTTTAGTCTATTATCGATTAAGACCCGTTTGTTATCAAAGCGGGATTTTAGTGCATTCCATGCGTGATCGAAGTTCTCATCGCAAAGACTATAGCGCTTTACTATGGCACCAGCACTCCCACTTGTTTTTGTTCTTAAGTAAAATAGCTTTTGAGCCTTTGGGATCTCATTATTTTCAATACAGGCAGTCGTAAATAGGTCACGAAAAGCTGGCCACTTTTCGTAGCTGCCTGCAAATGTGTCTATTTCACAAGGAGGGAGTTTTATAAACGAAGTTCTATCGGGTGGTGGTAGGACTTGAGGAAGGAAACTTGATCGTGCCGCTGTGTTTTGTGGATCGCATGCCCTTGAGAGCTTTAAGAGATCAATGATTGTGACCTACATGAGTAGTAGGATTCAGAGGCAACGTTAAAAGTAGTTTTCGCATTTGCTTTATATTCATTAGCACTTTGTGAGCAGGGGGAAACCATAAGCGTTTCGTATGAAGCTTGTAGTTTCTGCCATCTGTTTTCGATATCTTGCAATTTTGTTTCCAAAACTGAATCGGTTTGGTCTGCAATCTCTGTTTTTTTGTAATTTGTGCAAAACGCCAGTATGTGATCACAATCAAAAAGAAATTTGTTGTGACTGAGTTCATTTGTGTCAGACTGACTCATTTTGAGATATTTTTAGAGAATTTGAGAGGAGACTTATAGAAAGTAATAAATATAAGAGTGTGAATATAATTCACTATTGCTGCTTAGCAATTTGGAAATTAGGAAATATTTATTACAAATGAAGATTAAGTCCCTTATTTTAAGTTTCACATATGAATTGGCTTTACATTTGATTTCAAAGTTCTTTTATTGAATTTTTAATGAAGAGATAGACAGTTCTACGAAAAATTAAAACCTGTATACAGAAATTTTTAAAAGGAATCTCTTGCAAAGAAGGTGTAGGTTAGAATGCGAACGAATTGAATAGTAAGTGATTCATGTAAATTATCCAAAATAAACACAAAGAGAAGATTTCGACAAACGTCCAATAAGATACGAAAATCCCGAAGTTTTAGAACTTAAATCATTTATTGATTTACCAGTTCAATTGCCAGTATGAACAATTACAAATTTACCGATATTATTAAATTCCTAGTAATTGAGATTGTACCAGTGTTATTTAATTTAAGTTGCAAATGAACTGAATAACGATCTGTTGTTTTAAAATGTGTTCTTAATTAATGAAATATAATAATTATATTGTTGTAAGAATGAGTTGTATAAATACCTTTTACAGTTGCATTTATTAATTTCTTTTTAATTTATTTGTTTATTAACGTTTCGCGCGTAATTGTGTATTTTTTCTTTGTATTAAAATTTTTTTTTTTTACAGTTTGTGTATAGTTTTGGATTGAGTTTGTATTGTTTGTAAGTATTAAAGTTTTGTGTTGGGAGAAACGTAATTTATCTACTACTTATTGGGATGAAGTAAAAAAAAATTTGCACGGTAACACTTATCAACACCACAAAATTATTCTATGTTTGCTTTGTTCTGTAAATTTTTACACACTCACAAGTTATTGTCAGTAAAAATTATTAAGTTTTTGTTTTATTAGCATGTTATTTTCCTAGAACGAGCACTATTATATGTTGCAATAAAGATTTATTAATACAATTGTAATTGTATTTATGTTAAACAAAGATTTCTTTTCAGAATTAAATTTTATGAAACTATAAAATATTGTTTAATATTTTCACTTTTGTTTTTAGTTTCTGGTATGAGCAGCACTCGTAGGAATTTTTTAATTAAATTTATTTAATTAGATATTGTCGTGACCTCTCTAATGTTTTATTTAAGAAGAAGCAACCAGATGTTTTGTTAAACAAAACATAGAATTAATTTTTCGGAGTATTAAGGAAGTGTGTAAGGCAAGAATAAAAATAGGTAAGATGGTGATAGCGGACATCTTTTTTTAATAAAATTTTTGAAGATAAGTGGATTTGGCGGAGGATTTTTAAAAATGAAACCATTCTTGATCAGATAGTGGAAAACGACGGTGTGTTGGCGGCCAAAGTGAAAAAAAGATGTTTGTTGTTTTGGCTTAAAATAAAGCAAGATTTTTATTGAGTTTTTGGTGGTGCAACAACTAACATAATGTAAAGTTGCAAAAGTTACTAATAATAATAAAAACTTTATACGATATAAAAACTTTATACAATAAGAGTGACATTAAGATACAAAAAGTTCAATTTGATAAATAAAAGAATAAATTAAAAGAATTAGTAAATTACAATGTGTTAATTAATTAAATTAATTTGCTAATCGTTAAGACATTCCTTTTACAAAAATTCAAATTAAAAAAAAAAAGTAAAAAGGAAAAGAATTAAACAAAACAATTAAAACAAAAAGAAAACTAAAGCAAAAAAAACGGCCACATCATCGCCACACACCCAGCGAGGGAATAACCATTTCATCAGTGCAGCATCATACTGTGTCATTCTTCATCGCTCGTAAAGCTCCAGCTCCTCCTTTGGTCCGATGGGTTGTTAGGTTGAAGCACAATAGGAGAGAGGAAACAAACCAGAAAATAAAACATTTTTGTAATATGTATGTATTTTGATCTATGCAAAATTAAAATTAATTTGAAAAAAAAGACATCTGTCGATGTATGTAAATTTTTGAAACTTTGTTTGTTAAGGAATAAATTAGGAGAACATTTTCTTACCTCCAGATAGTTTTCCCTTGCGTTTCTTATACAAGGGTGTCGCGTGAAACCGTAGTGTTGAGCTCAAGCCTGCAGGTCTTCGTTGTTTTTTTTATTTGTTGAGAGGCCTAAGTTGCCTGTTGGAAGGAAAAGAATTTGTTACCTAACAAAAAGGAAAATGCTAAGCTAAAGTCATAAGAAAAAAAACACAAAATTTAATTTTGGATATTTTTAATACATACCTTGTTTGTTTCTCTTTAAAAGCCCAATAGAATTTTTGCATTTTGTTTGTCTAGTTGTAAATAGCCTTTTTACAAAATCCAGATATTGTTTTAAAATTTGTTAAAATTAAGTTTCCGGTGGTTTTACCACTATTATGTTTTTTTAACCTGTGTGAATAATAAAATTTATAATGAAATTTGAAAATATAAATTTTAAATAATCTTTTGATTTAAAGGATGGTTTAAGCTAACAGTTTGGTGATGGAAAGGTAAGCGGTGAAGTAACAGAGGTAAGTCTGGGGCAACTGAAATATTAGAAGTTGCCATGGAAGAATTGTTACCAATTGCGAGAGGGAGGGCAATGTAGTTGGCAATAACACCAGCCAACTGGAAGTGCAAAGAGCTACGATGAAAGACGTTTATTTATTGGTGTGTGTGAATATTAGTTTTTGCTTGTTTAGTACTCACTTCGGGCTCCATATAAATTTTTCTTTAACGTTTTTCTTATCCACTGCAGCAAGATTAGACTGGCATGTTTTATTTTTTTGTAGTACTAAAAGGAAGGTAAGATTGGTTGGCAAGAACTCCACCCCGTACGGCGAGCCCAAGCCGGAGCATACGCAATCATGCCAGCCCCGCCGACAATCTGGCCACAATTTGAATTTTGTTTACCACCACCACCATCAGCTGTGTGCCTGTAGATGTACTGGCAACACTAATGGCAATTAAAAAGAAGGTCTACTACAATATTGTAACATAAATTTATTTATTTGTTGTTTTTCGTGTGTATTGTCCTTCTATTTGATCTTTTCTATTTCTCTGTTGTTGTGTTCTGGATCTTTTCTAACAAGTTCGTTGATTTTTTTTGTTGTAATAGACGTATTAAGGCCTCTTAAACACAAACTTATCTTTTGTACAGATAAACACACAATTAGGATAACTTGGAATAATTATCTGTTTTTAATTATAACACATTAAAATTAATATAAAAAATTACTTTTGTGATATAAACGAAAGAAAATTCACCTATATATTTTTGCATTTTAACAATTCTGTATACGTTTTCAACGAATCTTTATAGTCGTCTCTTTCTTTTACACTGTAAATCACGTAAAGTTCTACTCGTACTGCAATTAAATCAAAAATCAAGAAAAAACAAAGTAAAAAAAATAAAAAAAACGTTGAAAAAATCTTCGCCCTACGTCGAAATCAAAACAGGTAAAAAAAAAAAAATAATAATTTACCCCTTTCTGCCTGTCAACTAATTGAATAATTTATTACAGGTTTTTGGTGATGGAGTATAAGCGGTGATCGTAATCAGAGTGATGAGTAAAATTTCGTGCAAGCTAACGATGATAGTCTTATTGCGTTCATATTCGAGAAACATTTGTGTGTTTATAAAACTGTGTGTATTGCTAACAGAAACTACAGTTTGTCACCAAACATGTTGCCTTGACTGCAACTGGGATCGCCTAAAATAACTGATAGTGTACCAGGACTAGCCAGACAACGGTTGGTAGACAAACATAAAAAGAATGAAGTTTCTACGTACAGTAGCTGTTACAAGGCTCCTAAACAAGGAGACCAAGTAAGACTCTATGCCTAGAAAACAGAAAACTATAAACTACCTAATTCTCTCCACAAGTCGCGACGCGTTTCTAGCTGATATGCGTAAGATACGGGACTTACATGTGTTGAAAAATCAGATACACAAAAATAAAAAAAGGTAAATACAGTTCAAAAATTAAAGTAAAAACGCCTATTGTTCAAATTTTAAAAAAAATTTTTTTTTTTTTTTTATCTGAAAATTTTATGCAATTAACCGTTGGCTCTACTACCATCGATTAAGACTAAAACTTTAAGATAAAAATCCGGTGTTTACTAAACGCATAAGGTTGTACAAGTGTCGCTACGCGTTAAGGACTCTTGTGAAACTTAAACGGGACTTACACTTCGCAATTCACCGCGTCCAGGTAAACAAAACTATCTATAGTACTCACTTCGGGCCCCACGTTGGGCGCCATTTTTTTGTAGTAGACCTTCTTTTTAATTGCCATTAGTGTTGCCAGTACATCTACAGGCACACAGCTGATGGTGGTGGTGGTAAACAAAATTCAAATTGTGGCCAGATTGTCGGCGGGGCTGGCATGATTGCGTATGCTCCGGCTTGGGCTCGCCGTACGGGGTGGAGTTCTTGCCAACCAATCTTACCTTCCTTTTAGTACTACAAAAAAATAAAACATGCCAGTCTAATCTTGCTGCAGTGGATAAGAAAAACGTTAAAGAAAAATTTATATGGAGCCCGAAGTGAGTACTAAACAAGCAAAAACTAATATTCACACACACCAATAAATAAACGTCTTTCATCGTAGCTCTTTGCACTTCCAGTTGGCTGGTGTTATTGCCAACTACATTGCCCTCCCTCTCGCAATTGGTAACAATTCTTCCATGGCAACTTCTAATATTTCAGTTGCCCCAGACTTACCTCTGTTACTTCACCGCTTACCTTTCCATCACCAAACTTTTAGCTTAAACCATCCTTTAAATCAAAAGATTATTTAAAATTTATATTTTCAAATTTCATTATAAATTTTATTATTACATTATTCACACAGGTTAAAAAAACATAATAGTGGTAAAACCACCGGAAACTTAATTTTAACAAATTTTAAAACAATATCTGGATTTTGTAAAAAGGCTATTTACAACTAGACAAACAAAATGCAAAAATTCTATTGGGCTTTTAAAGAGAAACAAACAAGGTATGTATTAAAAATATCCAAAATTAAATTTTGTGTTTTTTTTCTTATGACTTTAGCTTAGCATTTTCCTTTTTGTTAGGTAACAAATTCTTTTCCTTCCAACAGGCAACTTAGGCCTCTCAACAAATAAAAAAAACAACGAAGACCTGCAGGCTTGAGCTCAACACTACGGTTTCACGCGACACCCTTGTATAAGAAACGCAAGGGAAAACTATCTGGAGGTAAGAAAATGTTCTCCTAATTTATTCCTTAACAAACAAAGTTTCAAAAATTTACATACATCGACAGATGTCTTTTTTTTCAAATTAATTTTAATTTTGCATAGATCAAAATACATACATATTACAAAAATGTTTTATTTTCTGGTTTGTTTCCTCTCTCCTATTGTGCTTCAACCTAACAACCCATCGGACCAAAGGAGGAGCTGGAGCTTTACGAGCGATGAAGAATGACACAGTATGATGCTGCACTGATGAAATGGTTATTCCCTCGCTGGGTGTGTGGCGATGATGTGGCCGTTTTTTTTGCTTTAGTTTTCTTTTTGTTTTAATTGTTTTGTTTAATTCTTTTCCTTTTTACTTTTTTTTTTTTAATTTGAATTTTTGTAAAAGGAATGTCTTAACGATTAGCAAATTAATTTAATTAATTAACACATTGTAATTTACTAATTCTTTTAATTTATTCTTTTATTTATCAAATTGAACTTTTTGAATCTTAATGTCACTCTTATTGTATAAAGTTTTTATATCGTATAAAGTTTTTATTATTATTAGTAACTTTTGCAACTTTACATTATGTTAGTTGTTGCACCACCAAAAACTCAATAAAAATCTTGCTTTATTTTAAGCCAAAACAACAAACATCTTTTTTTCACTTTGGCCGCCAACACACCGTCGTTTTCCACTATCTGATCAAGAATGGTTTCATTTTTAAAAATCCTCCGCCAAATCCACTTATCTTCAAAAATTTTATTAAAAAAAGATGTCCGCTATCACCATCTTACCTATTTTTATTCTTGCCTTACACACTTCCTTAATACTCCGAAAAATTAATTCTATGTTTCGTTTAACAAAACATCTGGTTGCTTCTTCTTAAATAAAACATTAGGGAGGTCACGACAAACCTAACCATTCCTGAGGTACCTACTGGGAGCCAGGATGGGAAGGAAAAAGACGCCCTGATGAAAATAAAAAAGTTACTATTTATTTGTTTTGTTTCGCAACACAAAAATCGCCACTACGGTAAAACTAACCGTATGGTATCACTCATTGCCCTAATTTCACCACAGTAAATTGCATCCGGTCTGGCATCCCCCGCTACTACTTTTATCATGAATGGGAACAGCTGTTTCCTAGTACGTGTGTAAAAACACAACAAAGCTGATAGCACTGGTAAGTATTCATGAACCCCAGACACAAAATTTATTTACATTAATTAAATACGTTTTTATTTGCAACCTCTTAATATTAGGTAAATAATACTAATTATTTTTTTGCTTTTCAGCTCAACAAAGAAATGAAGGCCTACCATCAACCCGAAGGCTGATATACGCGGATGAAAAATTTGGTAAGTACTTAATATAACATACATATATTCGCAACTACACTGAACTTACTACTTCCTATAGGATATATGGACGTTGAATGGCCGTTTCCTTTCATGGCCTAGCCGCAAACAAAACGTAAAAAGGTAAGTAAATTTTTAATCGAAAAACATAATCATGTTAAATAAAGATTCTAACCATTTCCTTTTGATTTATCTACAGGACACTAGAATGGAGCTTGGAATTGCTGTCAATCTTGGAAGCTCTACATGCAGCTAAGGTAACTAGACTATTATTTAACTATCTGATTTGCTTCAATGAGGAATTGGATTTATATTAAGTGTTGATTCATTGTGAAGTTATAAACAAAAGTGGTGCTACTTACTGTGGGAATTTGTGAAAATTAATTTTAAAACGAAAAACAAAAATTTAGGATACCGGGTAGCTTTTTGAATTCAGATAAAAACAAAAGAAATATTAAATAATTAAAAGAACTAAAAGGTGGTAGCCAAAATTGCAAACATATGTAATAAAGAAAAACTTGTGTTAAGGTCTATATAAAAAAAACAAACTAATGTCTAGTAAACGTGAAAGCTTCGGGCTACCTATAAAAACAGTGATTTCCTGGCCACTCCTAAAATAGTTTTGCTGACTTATTAACCACTAAATAGATTCTGCATTGGGAATTACGAACGTTATCCATACCTTTATGTACGTGTAATTCCCTTCCTCCGGTTTTAAAAGCCTCTAATATTCAGGCATGTCACAAATTCCGATTAAAATGGCTCCAATTTCGTATTAGCAATTCCGATCGATTTTGCTTATTTAAAAAAAATGCTTAAGCTCCACCTTTTTATTTAAATGTTGCAATATTGCGCACACCTAAGTAACTAGCAAAGCTAATCTAAATAAGGACATACAATAAAAGTAAATTTAAAAACTGTAACTAACAAAATTTCAAAGAATTTTAATTACACTTTGAAATTTAAAAGTGGTTTCATTCCGACGAAATTTTACGTTTTCTAAGGAACCAATGTACGGAATTGAAACCACTTTCGATCGGAATTGAGTTCTGTGACATGCCTGATTAATTGAGTTCGGTACGTAAATAACTAAATGAAAAAAATTACTCTTTTTACCCTCCCCTTTTTTTTTACGGATTGCCTCCAGAGAAATGATGATCGGGACCCTAGTCCCCAAATCCAAAGACTAGAATTACCCCTTTAGGCGTTTAAAGCCAGTTGAGTTGAACGGGCTGGCAGAAATGCAAGGACTAAAACCACCAAGAAACAAAAAAAACTCCTTGGCGAGAAATACCCCTGGCCATTTCTTCAAGTAATTAAAACAAATTGTCCTGTCTGCTAAAAAAACATATTTACTTTATAGCAAAAAAAAAAATTAACTAAAGTTAATAACTAAACTAAAAAAAGGAAAATGATCTTAAAAGGAATGAATACCGTAAACGGGTATGAATAATTCAGGTTATTTCCTTTTAAAATCATTTTTTTTTATTCATTTTTCCTTCTTTAATACCAATAAAAACAAAAACCCAGTTGGAAATGCTTCAAAATAAATAACTCCGTTTATTTTTACAGGCTATAACAAAAATCCATCGGGCCTGGTGGAACATTAACACTAATTCTGGCCACTTGCAAAAGTTCCGTTGGGTAAGTAACTAGTGACAAAACCAATATAAAAAAAAAGTATAAGTGTGTACATATATAAGATGTAATATAAAAAAAAAATATAAAAATGAAAATTCTACAGTAAGTTTTTTTCCTTTTTAAATATTATAGGTGAACTTAGGCATCTACAAGCCGAGATTGTTATATTCTCTATAACGGACAAAAAAAATGCATCTGCTGAATTGAAATCTGAGTAAGTCAAAAATTTTGATTACTATTATATTTTTGTAACTATTATAAAAAAAATTCTACTATAATTGTCACTTATTATGTCCCATAACCAACTTTCTACACAATCAAGTTTTTAGTGAAAGCAAGTCTTTTTATCTTCTCAGTCGAACCTACGATATTTTATTTACTGCACCCCTATACCATAGTTAAGCCCGCCGGTCTCAAATTCAGTGTCACTTAGCTGCTGCCTAGAAAACTCAAAGCTGGCTCGCCAGTATTGGTTTATAATTATTTACCCTTTAGACCCAACTTGCTGTAATAACTGGCTCAGATAAATGCTCTTACCCTAGGTGACTAATGACCTCTAGCTCTTAATGGCATAGTTCCGCAGAGTGACGATGTGGTCGCACCATATAGGGTGGAGATGGTTATAAATATAATCAGCTTAGAAACGTAAGCTATAGTTGGCCAAGGCAAGTAATTATTCAATGCACGCGGCTTCAGTTGCACTAGATTTCATTTCCTGCTGGTCCAAGCTACGGTCAAAGGTGCAGTTGAATAAAATAAAAATATTTTTTTTTTTTTTTTTTAAGTAATCTAAATAAAAATTTATAACTCTGTTGCGAACACGGTTTGCTGTCAGCAAAAAAAAAAAAATCAAAGAGAAATAAGGGTGAGAAAAAAAATTATTGTTTTAGATCTTTACCGTGGAAGATTCCTAACGATCTGCCCTTTAGATCTTCGACCTCATATAGGCATTTTCCGACCGGCTTCACTACACGACATTTTAAAAATTTGCGAGCAAGCTTAGCGTTAAAACCGCTTTTAAAATCGCTTTGCGAAAAATTGCGTCGATAGGCTTCTTGTCCCGGGACAAATTTAACTACTCGGCAACGGGTGTTATACGATTTTTCGTTACGCAAGTAAGCTTTGTGCAAACTTTCGCGTATCTGCTGACGTATCAGGGACATTTTCACGGTTTTTGGGCAAATAATTATTTCAGGATCACCTATCATGTTCATGCCAAAAAGAGCAAAATACGGGGTAACACCAATCGAAGTCTGAACAGATGATCTTAGTGAGCATTCTATCTCGGACAAATGCTTGTCCCATTCAGCCTGATCTTCCTGCAAATACGAACGTATTGCAGACAGAATCGATTGGTTTACGCGCTCTGACGCATTGGCCTGCGGAGAATGTATGGCGGTTCGAATATGGTTTACACCAAAATTTTTCACTAAGTCTGCGAACTCTTTACTAACGAATTGTTTTCCGTTGTCGGAGACAATAGATTCTGGTGTTCCAAATTTGTGAAAAACTTCGGTGATTAAAAACTTAACGATGCTTTTAGTATTTGCTTTTGGTAATGCCTTTAGCAATACAAACTTTGTTAAATGGTCTAAAATAATAAAAATGAAGCAATTGCCATTTTTAGACCTCGGGTAAGGACCAAGAAAATCTACAAAGATTCGTTGAAAAGGTCGCTCCGTTAATGTTTCGGCTTCCATTGGTGGCCGTAACGGAATATTTGCGGGTTTCGTTTCCTTGCATATTTGACAGTTTGCTATGTAATTGCGGATCTGTGTGCTTTGATTTGGCCAATAGAAATACTCTCTGATTCGACACAGAGTCTTCCCAACGCCACCGTGCGAGGCTCGTGGCGAGTTATGCGACTTTTCTATGATGGCTTTAGTCAGCTCCTGAGGAACCCACAGTTTCCAAGCGAAATCCTCGTTCATAACCTGACCATCATAAGGCCTTATTCTTTTATAAACAAAACCATCGACCACTTTTAAATCAGGTAATTGCCTAGAATTCCCTTCTATAGTAGAACAAAGTTCTAAATAATCACTTGACTTAAATGCCTCGGAATTCAAATCGATAACATTTTCCACCTCTGTGGAGACCTCTTCCATCTCGTAACGCGATAGGGTATCGGGGACAATATTCTGTCGACCCTGCCTATGCTCTATGCCAAAATTAAACGCTTGAAGATGAAGACTCCACCTCGCCAATCTACCGGTCAAATCCTTATGTGACATCAGCCACTTAAGACTACTGTGATCGGTAATTACGGTGAAAGGCATAAGCTCAATATAGGGCCTAAACTTCTTAATCGCCAAGACCACTGCTAGACATTCGCGCTCGGTTACAGAATAATTTTTCTGCGCCTGTGTCAGCTTGTGCGAAAAGTAGGCAATTGGATGTTCTCCATCAGAATCATCTTTCTGAAACAGAACAGCACCAATACCCACATCTGAAGCATCACACTGCAAATAAAAATGCCTAGAGAAGTCTGGATGATTTAGAAGTGGACTCGAAATCAGAGCATTTTTGAGCCGATCAAACGCAGCTTTAGCTTCTGCCGTAAACTCAAATTTCTTACCCTTCTTTAGAGTTTCAAATATCGGAGCTGCAATAGAGGCGTATTCAGATATAAATTTCCTATACCAGCCTACTGCCCCCATGAAGCTACGCACTTGCTTCGCTGTTTTAGGGTAAGTAAACCGAGTTGTAGTTTCCACTTTAGCCGGATCAGGTTTTAGTTTGCCACCTCCTACAATGTAACCCAAATATTTTAACTCCTTAAAACAAAAGTTAGATTTTCCCACATTAATGGTCAGGCCGGCTTCCGTCAATTTTATAGCTACCCGTCGAAGCAAATCCAGGTGTGTCTCGAAATCTGAAGATACTATCAAAAGATCATCTAAGTAGACGAAAACTCTATCACGTAAGGCCGCGGGGATCACTTTATCCATTAAACGGCATAACCTCTGAGCTGCATTACACAGTCCAAAAGGCATAACCGTAAATTGGTAAAGTGGCCGCCCAGGTACCGTAAAAGCAGTTTTCTCTCTACTAGATGGGTCTAGTGGTATCTGCCAGAAAGCATCTTTGAGGTCAACACTGGATATATATATAGTATCTCCCAAACGGCTGAGCAAACCTTCAATGTGTGGGAGCGGATAGGCATCCTTGATCGTCAGGGCATTGAGCTTTCGAGCATCCAAACATAGCCGGTTCTTCTCGCCCTTGCGGACTAAAGTCACAGGATGACTCCACGGGCAAGCATCCTATCAAGCTCCGCAAACATCAATTTTTGTACCGCCGGGGAGACAGGATAATGTCTATCTTTGACTGGAGCCGCTTCCCGGGTATCTATAAAATGCGTTTCTAACTGGGTTTTGCCAAGACCTTTTTTAGTATAACACGGAAACATTGATATAGTAAAATCTAATCTTTGTCGCTGTTCAGTAGTCAACTCATGAGTTACTACATTTGGGCAACTATCTGCCTCTTCACAGAGACTTATTTGATTGGTCGTGAGACTCTCTATATTGGCAAACATTTTGAAAACCTTCATAAAGTCGATACCCAAAAATAACTCTCGACTCAAAGTAGGCACTAGATAAAACGTTATACCCTGCGTTGTCTGGCCAAAAGTAACCTCCGCACGAACACGGCCAACAATAGCGTGCGCTGTTCCGTCAGCTGTCTTAATATTTGTAGAGAAGCTATGGACCTTAAGTCCCGTCTTTTTTACAAATTCAAGACAGTGGCGGCCCAGACACGTAACCGTTGCACCACTGTCTAACAAACCTTCAATTTCATGGCCAGCTATCTCTATGCGTGTATACAGACGCGAGTCCCTGCCTTCGTATAGAGAAGCTAGCGAAATTTCACGCCTCAACCGTTTTTGCTTTTTATAACGTTCGCGCGCCTTTCTAATTCGGTTAGAAACCTCACCAAAAATTCTTTGTCTAGCCTCTTTATATTCTTGTATCCGGACATGTAGTGGCCTTAATACCCGAACATTCGGTACACTATCTGTTCTAAGAATGCGATTCTCATTTTGTAAAATTTTAATGTTAGGCCTTACCTCATCCTGCCTAACAGCTGGGCTTATACTGCGGTCGACCGCGCCCCCCCAGTTAGAGACGGGTCCCGCTTGCGGTTTTCCTGACACCTCGGACATTTTGGGGTGACAACTCCATCCGTGCCACATTTAAAACAAAAGAGTCTGCGTGTAGTTACCGGACAATCAAAAAAACTATGGCCAACCACCTTGCAGTTCCAGCAGGTATATTTCGCTGTAGTACGCATCGCATCTACCTCTAGTTCAGGAACTGGCTCTTCCCTTTCTTCATACTCAATTTCGTTAACGCGGTGAGAAAAGTTCGGACGCTGTTGATGCATTTGCCTTTGTCCTGCTAACAGATTTTCGGCTCTTTTCACCTCTCTGCATAATTCTGGCAAGGTATTCAATTTAACGGAAAATAGCATTTGCGCTAATGACGGCTTTAAATTGCCCCGAATTATGTCAACTAACGACCTCTCATCATATGGCACTCGCTGCTGATTCCTCAACTTTATTATGGCGTTATAAAAGTCTTCAAATGCTTCCTGCGGTAGTTGACGCCTATTCAATATCTGCATTTGAATTCGGTATTCATTTTCAAATCGCTGGTATTGCGTCATTACAGCCGCCTCCAGTTCCTGCCACGAGCTAATACGTGCTAACTTACGATGATTCCAATACCAGTCCAGAGCAGGTCCTTCCAGTAAATGGTGAAAACTTCGTAAAATGTCCAACTCAGAACAATTGTAGTCTCGCCCCAACTCATTTACACGGAAAATAAATTCCTGAGCGCTTAGAGACTTGCTGGTGCCATCAAACTTAATACCCCACTTGGACAAGTCCATTCTGCTAAGAGAACCATACGTTTGGTTTGAGCCATGTTCTAAAGAACTTGGTGTAGGCATTTGCTGTGGTTGTAAAAACGACTGTGATACTTGTTGATGCCGATACAGTGGCAGCTGTTGACTTTGAGGCTCTTGTGTACCTGCAGTGAACAAATTTTGTTGCGATAAGTTTGGTACCAAAGGGTCCCGAGCTGGATAACCTCTGGGCGCTGGAATCAACGGCGGCGGTTGACTGAAAACAGGTGCTTGTGGATGACTGTAAGTCACTGTTGTGGTAACCCCTCGAGCTTGACGTGAAAAGAAACATGCGGGCTCTGCCAGTGGCAAAGTTGGCATGCTTACTTGCGACGTTTGAAAATACGGTATATCCTGAGGCACACCATCTCTGGTGTCATTTGTTGGCTGCAATGAATGGACATCACCTGGGACGAAATTCTGGTGAGTATTGTGCTGCGTAACTTGCAAGCGACTTCTTAATTCATCCCTTCTAAATTCTTGCAGCGTCTGCCTGACTCTTTCATTCATTTGCTTCATCAGCTGCGTTTGACATAACCCCATAGAGGCTTGTACAATTTCTTGTATTTGCTGGGTCCTAATCATATTTTGCGCTTCCCTCACGCACCTCTCTGCGTATGCCTTGCGCAGTAAAACTGCTGAATTCCGGCGACACGACTGTGTGACTCGACTCATCCGGATCAAAAGACAAATTTAGCTGGTTGTCAGCTGTATCCACTGGTGCTGTCGCTGCAGTTGTAGTGGTCAAACCTGAGGTGACGATGTTCGTACTACTGGCGATACTACTGCCGACACTGCTTCCTGCTGTGGCCATGGTACTACTATCCAGCTGAGCTATCAAATGCTTACTGCCCAGACGGGTCAAAACCATTCCAACAGGAATCGCTAAAAAAAAGGATTTTAAAATTAACTGATAAACCGTCTCACCGTGCGGTATACAAGAGTAAAAAAAAAAAATAAAAGTAAATCAAAAATCAAGAAAAAACAAAGTAAAAAAAATAAAAAAAACGTTGAAAAAATCTTCGCCCTACGTCGAAATCAAAACAGGTAAAAAAAAAAAAATAATAATTTACCCCTTTCTGCCTGTCAACTAATTGAATAATTTATTACAGGTTTTTGGTGATGGAGTATAAGCGGTGATCGCAATCAGAGTGATGAGTAAAATTTCGTGCAAGCTAACGATGATAGTCTTATTGCGTTCATATTCGAGAAACATTTGTGTGTTTATAAAACTGTGTGTATTGCTAACAGAAACTACAGTTTGTCACCAAACGCGTTGCCTTGACTGCAACTGGGATCGCCTAAAATAACTGATAGTGTACCAGGACTAGCCAGACAACGGTTGGTAGACAAACATAAAAAGAATGAAGTTTCTACGTACAGTAGCTGTTACAAGGCTCCTAAACAAGGAGACCAAGTAAGACTCTATGCCTAGAAAACAGAAAACTATAAACTACCTAATTCTCTCCACAAGTCGCGACGCGTTTCTAGCTGATATGCGTAAGATACGGGACTTACATGTGTTGAAAAATCAGATACACAAAAATAAAAAAAGGTAAATACAGTTCAAAAATTAAAGTAAAAACGCCTATTGTTCAAATTTTAAAAAAAATTTTTTTTTTTTTTTTTATCTGAAAATTTTATGCAATTAACCGTTGGCTCTACTACCATCGATTAAGACTAAAACTTTAAGATAAAAATCCGGTGTTTACTAAACGCATAAGGTTGTACAAGTGTCGCTACGCGTTAAGGACTCTTGTGAAACTTAAACGGGACTTACACTTCGCAATTCACCGCGTCCAGGTAAACAAAACTATCTATAGTACTCACTTCGGGCCCCACGTTGGGCGCCATTTTTTTGTAGTAGACCTTCTTTTTAATTGCCATTAGTGTTGCCAGTACATCTACAGGCACACAGCTGATGGTGGTGGTGGTAAACAAAATTCAAATTGTGGCCAGATTGTCGGCGGGGCTGGCATGATTGCGTATGCTCCGGCTTGGGCTCGCCGTACGGGGTGGAGTTCTTGCCAACCAATCTTACCTTCCTTTTAGTACTACAAAAAAATAAAACATGCCAGTCTAATCTTGCTGCAGTGGATAAGAAAAACGTTAAAGAAAAATTTATATGGAGCCCGAAGTGAGTACTAAACAAGCAAAAACTAATATTCACACACACCAATAAATAAACGTCTTTCATCGTAGCTCTTTGCACTTCCAGTTGGCTGGTGTTATTGCTAACTACATTGCCCTCCCTCTCGCAATTGGTAACAATTCTTCCATGGCAACTTCTAATATTTCAGTTGCCCCAGACTTACCTCTGTTACTTCACCGCTTACCTTTCCATCACCAAACTTTTAGCTTAAACCATCCTTTAAATCAAAAGATTATTTAAAATTTATATTTTCAAATTTCATTATAAATTTTATTATTACATTATTCACACAGGTTAAAAAAACATAATAGTGGTAAAACCACCGGAAACTTAATTTTAACGAATTTTAAAACAATATCTGGATTTTGTAAAAAGGCTATTTACAACTAGACAAACAAAATGCAAAAATTCTATTGGGCTTTTAAAGAGAAACAAACAAGGTATGTATTAAAAATATCCAAAATTAAATTTTGTGTTTTTTTTCTTATGACTTTAGCTTAGCATTTTCCTTTTTGTTAGGTAACAAATTCTTTTCCTTCCAACAGGCAACTTAGGCCTCTCAACCAATAAAAAAAAACAACGAAGACCTGCAGGCTTGAGCTCAACACTACGGTTTCACGCGACACCCTTGTATAAGAAACGCAAGGGAAAACTATCTGGAGGTAAGAAAATGTTCTCCTAATTTATTCCTTAACAAACAAAGTTTCAAAAATTTACATACATCGACAGATGTCTTTTTTTTCAAATTAATTTTAATTTTGCATAGATCAAAATACATACATATTACAAAAATGTTTTATTTTCTGGTTTGTTTCCTCTCTCCTATTGTGCTTCAACCTAACAACCCATCGGACCAAAGGAGGAGCTGGAGCTTTACGAGCGATGAAGAATGACACAGTATGATGCTGCACTGATGAAATGGTTATTCCCTCGCTGGGTGTGTGGCGATGATGTGGCCGTTTTTTTTGCTTTAGTTTTCTTTTTGTTTTAATTGTTTTGTTTAATTCTTTTCCTTTTTACTTTTTTTTTTTAATTTGAATTTTTGTAAAAGGAATGTCTTAACGATTAGCAAATTAATTTAATTAATTAACACATTGTAATTTACTAATTCTTTTAATTTATTCTTTTATTTATCAAATTGAACTTTTTGTATCTTAATGTCACTCTTATTGTATAAAGTTTTTATATCGTATAAAGTTTTTATTATTATTAGTAACTTTTGCAACTTTACATTATGTTAGTTGTTGCACCACCAAAAACTCAATAAAAATCTTGCTTTATTTTAAGCCAAAACAACAAACATCTTTTTTTCACTTTGGCCGCCAACACACCGTCGTTTTCCACTATCTGATCAAGAATGGTTTCATTTTTAAAAATCCTCCGCCAAATCCACTTATCTTCAAAAATTTTATTAAAAAAAGATGTCCGCTATCACCATCTTACCTATTTTTATTCTTGCCTTACACACTTCCTTAATACTCCGAAAAATTAATTCTATGTTTTGTTTAACAAAACATCTGGTTGCTTCTTCTTAAATAAAACATTAGGGAGGTCACGACAATATCTAATTAAATAAATTTAATTAAAAAATTCCTACGAGTGCTGCTCATACCAGAAACTAAAAACAAAAGTGAAAATATTAAACAATATTTTTTAGTTTCATAAAATTTAATTCTGAAAAGAAATCTTTGTTTAACATAAATACAATTACAATTGTATTAATAAATCTTTATTGCAACATATAATAGTGCTCGTTCTAGGAAAATAACATGCTAATAAAACAAAAACTTAATAATTTTTACTGACAATAACTTGTGAGTGTGTAAAAATTTACAGAACAAAGCAAACATAGAATAATTTTGTGGTGTTGATAAGTGTTACCGTGCAAATTTTTTTTACTTCATCCCAATAAGTAGTAGATAAATTACGTTTCTCCCAACACAAAACTTTAATACTTACAAACAATACAAACTCAATCCAAAACTATACACAAACTGTAAAAAAAAAAAAATTTTAATACAAAGAAAAAATACACAATTACGCGCGAAACGTTAATAAACAAATAAATTAAAAAGAAATTAATAAATGCAACTGTAAAAGGTATTTATACAACTCATTCTTACAACAATGTAATTATTATATTTCATTAATTAAGAACACATTTTAAAACAACAGATCGATATTCAGTTCATTTGCAACTTAAATTAAATAACACTGGTACAATCTCAATTACTAGGAATTTAATAATATCGGTAAATTTGTAATTATTCATACTGGCAATTGAACTGGTAAATCAATAAATGGTTTAAGTTCTAAAACTTCGGGATTTTCGTATCTTATTGGACGTTTGTCGAAATCTTCTCTTTGTGTTTATTTTGGATAATTTACATGAATCACTTACTATTCAATTCGTTCGCATTCTAATCTACACCTTCTTTGCAAGAGATTCCTTTTAAAAATTTCTGTATACAGGTTTTAATTTTTCGTAGAACTGTCTATCTCTTCATTAAAAATTCAATAAAAGAACTTTGAAATCAAATGCAAAGCCAATTCATATGTGAAACTTAAAATAAGGGACTTAATCTTCATTTGTAATAAATATTTCCTAATTTCCAAATTGCTAAGCAGCAATAGTGAATTATATTCACACTCTTATATTTATTACTTTCTATAAGTCTCCTCTCAAATTCTCTAAAAATATCTCAAAATGAGTCTGACACAAATGAACTCAGTCACAACAAATTTCTTTTTGATTGTGATCACATACTGGCGTTTTGCACAAATTACAAAAAAACAGAGATTGCAGACCAAACCGATTCAGTTTTGGAAACAAAATTGCAAGATATCGAAAACAGATGGCAGAAACTACAAGCTTCATACGAAACGCTTATGGTTTCCCCCTGCTCACAAAGTGCTAATGAATATAAAGCAAATGCGAAAACTACTTTTAACGTTGCCTCTGAATCCTACTACTCATGTAGGTCACAAATCATTGATCTCTTAAAGCTCTCAAGGGCATGCGATCCACAAAACACAGCGGCACGATCAAGTTTCCTTCCTCAAGTCCTACCACCCGATAGACCTTCGTTTATAAAACTCCCTTCTTGTGAAATAGACACATTTGCAGGCAGCTACGAAAAGTGGCCAGCTTTTCGTGACCTATTCACGACTGCCTGTATTGAAAATAATGAGATCCCAAAGGCTCAAAAGCTATTTTACTTAAGAACAAAAACAAGTGGGAGTGCTGGTGCCATAGTAAAGCGCTATAGTCTTTGCGATGAGAACTTCGATCACGCATGGAATGCACTAAAATCCCGCTTTGATAACAAACGGGTCTTAATCGATAATAGACTAAAGGCCCTCTTTAACATCCCGGTCGCTCAGTCAGAAAATAGTGAAAGTATTCAGAAAATTCACTCAACTGTAATTGACTGCCTAACAGCGCTCAAATCACTTGCTGTCAAAGTGGAAGGATGGGACCCTATCCTCGTATATCTGGTCTCAACAAAGTTACCCAATGAAACGCTATCACTCTGGGAACAATCGTTCAAATCACAGCGTGAAATTCCGTCATGGGCACAAATGGATGAATTTCTAATAAATCGGTACGAAGTGCTCGAAAGAATTTCTTCCATAAAAATCACTAAGAGCAAAAGCATTACGCCTAAAGAATTTCCATCCAAAATACAATCATATTCTTCTCAGGAAAAACTTAACAACACTTGCAAACTCTGTAATGAAGATCACCATTTACGAAATTGCACTAAATTTCGAAGATACACCGTGCAAAGACGAATTGACTATGCATTTCAAAATAAATTGTGCAATAATTGCCTTTCCTCAAACCATTTGAAGTCAAATTGTCCCAGCAAAAACACTTGCTTCATTTGTAAAGGAGGACATCACACTTTACTACATTTGTCAAAAACCCGAGACACCTCCAAATTAAGCGCAACCAACGAGATGGTAAAAACGGAATCTTCTGCAGTTCGTAGACCGGAAAACAATGCAGACCATCCATCAACTTCACGACATTCTCAAGTACAGGCAAATTTTTCCTCAAACAATGATTGTATCTTACTCCGTACAGCCTTGGTACAAATAGAAAGTAATGGAGAGCTTTTTACCATAAGAGCCCTAATAGACCCAGGTTCCCAAAGGACATTTCTCTCAGAGAGAATTTCTTCTCTGCTAAAATTACCATATAGAAAATCTCATTTCGAAGTTGTGGGTATAGGTGGTAAGGTCCAATCTGCAAACAAAGAGTGCAATGTTACAATATTTGCAAAGCGCTGCAATTTAAAATTTTCTTCCTAAACTAACTAAACAAATCCCTTCAATTTCTTTTGAACCTCCAAAAAGTACAAAAATCTCGAGCCTAGATCTGGCAGATCCGCACTTCAATAAATCTTCTCAAATAGATTTAATTCTGGGGAACGACTCAGAGCACTTTATTAATATTGAAGGCATCAAAAAGAATGTGTGTGGCAACGCGTCTGCGTATAATACTATATTTGGGTGGGTTTTAAACGGCCCCACACAAACAGATATAGTACACACTTTTACTACAACAGTAGTACTTTCCGAAACCTCTGCTCTAAATAACACTCTTAGAAAATTTTGGGAGCAAGAGGAAATCCCGACCGTTCCTATCATTTCGGCAGCTGATCAGTACTGCGAAAATTATTATAAAGAAACCACAACGAGAGAACCAAACGGAAGGTACATGGTAAGACTTCCAATAAGAAAGGAATTCCCAAACACAAAATTTCTCGGTTCTTCACGCATTTTGGCCCTTGTTCAATACACTCGTATCAAGCAGTCTCTAGCAAAAAATCCAGAGCTAAAGAAAGAATATGACTCGGCCCTAAACGAGTATTTGACACTCGATCACATGGAAGCAGCCCCTTATCGCCAAATCGTTGCAGATGGCAAGTATTTTTCATTCTACTTACCTCACCATGCAGTAGTTCGTCCCGAACATAAAACTACAAAGGTTAGAGTAGTATTTAACGCGTCTCGTATGACCAAATCAGGGTTTTCACTGAATGATATTTTATACACCGGTCCAACGTTGCAATCCGATTTGATTAGTATAATTCTCAACTGGCGGCTATATCAATTCGTCTTCAATGGTGACATTCAAAAAATGTATCGCCAAATTCTTCTTCACCCAGACGATCGTCAATTCCAACGTATTATTTATCAAAAAAACGAAAATGGCCCATTTAAAGACTACCAATTAAAGACCGTTACGTTCGGAGTTAATTGTGCACCGTTCTTAGCAATTCGCACATTGCATCAACTGGCAGAGGATATACAGAACAAATTACCCAAAGCTGCTAATATCTTGCGTCAAGAAACTTACGTAGATGATATTTTATCTGGTGGACACACTATCGAAGAAGCACAAGAATCTCAATCCGAAATTATAACAGCCCTTAAATCCGCCGGCTTTCCCTTAAAAAAGATTACAGCCAATGACGATACACTGCTCTCTCATATATCTAAAGAAGATCTATATGACTCAGATCTTCTGCGGCTTCCAGAAACTAGCACTACGAAAACGCTAGGAATTAAATGGAATGCCCTTACAGACACCTTTAGTTACTCATTTTCAGAAATTCCCTGTACCGTTGGCATTACTGAAAGAAAAATGTTGTCAGGAATCGCATCTATCTTTGATCCGGCAGGGTGGATCACCCCAATAGTAGTTAGAGCAAAAATGCTAATGCAGCAATTATGGCTCGAGGGCTTACAATGGGATGATCAAGTAAGCTCCGACATTTCAGATAAATGGAAAAAATTACTCACAAACCTCTCTCAGATTCATAAAATCCAAATTCCAAGATGGCTACAATATACTCCAACAGATGTCACTCAAATACATGGCTTCTGTGATGCATCCAAAGCGGCATATTGCGCAGCAGTCTATTTAAGATGTGAAAAGGCATCTCATGTAACATTCTCGAACCTAATAGTAGCCAAAAGCAAAGTAGCTCCCCTACAACCAGTTTGTTTACCCAGATTGGAACTCAGCGGAGCAGTATTACTAGCAAAACTGGTAACATATGTCAGGGATTCACTAAAATTATCTCAATGTGATATTTTTCTCTGGACGGATTCACTAATTGTCATCGGATGGCTTTCAAAGCCCCCATGGAATTGGGAAACTTATGTCGCAAATCGCACAGCACAAATACACAACCTTCTTCCTGACGCTAATTGGCTACATGTGCGCACTCACGATCATCCTGCAGATATCGGTACCCGTGGCTGCAACCCAGAAGAGTTAGCAAGAAATCTATTATGGTGGAATGGACCTCCTTGGCTAATTAATTCACAGGATGCGTGGCCCAAAACGACACCCATAAATATTCCCGAGAGTATAAAAAAGGTACAATGTCTTCAAACGTCTGTTCATGAAATAGATATCTGAAACAGATTTTCTTCCTATCCGAAAGCGCTAAGAATTCTATCTTATGTATTCCGATTCTATTACCACAGTCTCAATAAATTCAAATCACAGAAAACTTATTCTAGCACAGATCTCACTCAACACGAAGTTAAACATATTAAGCAACGATTAATAATTCTAACACAACAGTCTTATTATTCGATAGAATATCAAAATATATCTAATATTGTGCCAATTTGTAACAAAAGCCCATTAAAGCCACTCAATCCAATAAAAGACTCAGACAAAATTTTAAGAGTTAATGGTCGTCTTGCAAACTCATCGCTGCCATACAACGAACGCTATCCAATCATATTGCCAGGAAGTTCCAGATTTTGTCAGCTGTATTTGGAATATTTGCATGTATTCCTTGCCCATGCAGAATGCAATCAAATGACAAGAATAGTCCAAACCGAGTTTTACATTTCTCGATTAAAATCTCGAATAAAAAGGGTAATACACCAATGTAAAATCTGTGTTATACACAGACAAAAGCCATGTTCTCAAATCATGGCCCCTTTACCGCAAGATAGATGCACCCTATCCGTGCCGTTTCAAACAACTGGGATAGATTTCGCTGGCCCCTTCGAACTTAAAAGCACATTTCTAAGAAATGCGCCCTTAACAAAAAACTACATAAGCGTATTTGTGTGTTTTAGTACAAAGGCCATTCATCTGGAGGTGTGTTCCGAGTTATCCACCGCAGCATTTCGGGCAGCCTTTTCTCGTTTCGTAGGTCGGAGGGGACTCCCTTTCAGGATATATTCTGATAATGGCAGGAACTTCGTGGGAGCAAACCGACAGTTAAAGCGTGAATTCAAAAATTTTATAAACTCTGCGTCAACAGACATTGCCCAAAAATACATAACCCATGGATTCGAATGGGTATTTATACCACCTCATGCTCCCCATATGGGTGGTTTGTGGGAAGCCGCGGTGAAGAGCTTTAAATTTCATTTGAAACGTGTTACACGTACTCATAAACTCAACTTTGAAGAATTTATAACAATATTAACTCAGATCGAAGGAATTTTAAACTCTCGTCCTATCTCAGCAATGTCTGAAGACCCTAATGACACTTCAGCTCTTACACCAGGACACTTTCTGAGAGGTGCCCCAATTATGAGTTTTCCTGATCAAAGTATCCAAGATATAGAACTGGTTAATCGTTGGGAAAGGCTCAAGGCAATACATCAACAATTTGCCATTAGGTGGAAAGAGGACTATTTAAAATCCCTACACAAACGCTATAAATGGAAAAATGCTTCCGCAAATCTCAAAGCAGGCGACCTCGTAGTCGTCATGGGCGATATACTACCCCCCTCAGAATGGCGAATAGGTAGAATCGAACAAACCTTTGTTGGCACTGATGACAATGTGTGAGTTGCGAACGTGAAAACTGCTTATGGTATAATTAAACGACCAATAGTAAAACTTTGCTACCTACCACTGATAAACGGAAAATCATTGTAATAATATTTATTCTATTTCTCGTTTATTTAGCTCACATCAACAATACATATTCTTCTCATTGTTCTACTAACCACTCATGTGGCTCGTATAAGATAATTCATAATAACCAAAATTTTTTCTAATGACTACTTTTCTCGTTGTCTCTTCTCTTTATTTAATTTATTTACAGCTTTAAATCCAGGGTAAACAGACATCATCGAACCACACGAGATCCTGAGATCTATCAATGCATGTTGTGTTCCAAGTTTCACTCGATACGGTTTTGCAAAAAATTCCTAAACATGAATGCTCAAAAAAGAAATTACGCAGTAAACAAATATCGCTATTGCGTGAACTGCTTAGCAAAGAGCCATGATTTGCGTGCTTGCCCATCCATGGACACCTGCAGAAAATGCGGAAAATACCATCATACACTTTTGCATCCTGGAATCCGTAGCCGACTTCATAACAGCAAACCCAAGCGTAAAGGTCTAACTCCTGTTTCCAGCAACAAACGTAAAAAAGCATCACAGTCTAACAACAAGGCTGCAAAAAGTCATCAAGTTCCGGATCAGCGCATCATCTCTGAGGCAATCAAATCATTAGCGCAAGTTTTGTGCGCTCAATCCGACAAACCAATTTCCAACTCTCCATCCAGTGGCCGGAATGTATAAAATCCTAGGATTTTATATCAAATAAAACATATATTAATAAAATTTATAAAATCATTAATATACAGTAATATTTAGAATATTTACACATTTAAAATATCCTGAATTAAGTCAATAATAATAAACTAAAAGATAAAAGCATTTAACAGAATAATTTAATATATTGATATTTTTAACCATAACTATCAACTTTGAATTGTTAAAGAAAGAAAGAACAAAATTTATCTATTTAAAATTAACGGAATGTATCTGAAATCTATAATCGGTATTTTACTTGATACATTCGTTAAGTAATTGTAAAATACTCACTGTGGTGAAATAAAGTTTACCGCTTAAAATGTATGTATATTTTTATACTCATATAAGCAAAAAATTAAGTAGCTCTGTTAAAAAAAAATAGCATAACTGCACTTATATAAAAATCAAAAAGGTATAAAAGGAGTCTTGTCAAACTTTACATTATTAATTACTTTTTTCACGCAGTAATGATAACCTCCCAAACAAGTAGTACACCTTATACTTTAAATTGTAAAATTTGTTAAATAAAAACTGAAAAGGATTACTAAATAAAACTTTTAATTTAAATGTAAAATGTGTTAAATAAAAATTGAAAAGGATTACTAAATAAAACTTATAGTCTACAGTGTAAAATTTGATAAATAAAACCTCAAATAAAAATTATTTAATAGAATTCATAATTTAAAGAGTAAAATTTGCTAAATAAGAAATAAAAACTTAAATTGTGAAATTTGCTAAATAAGATTATAATTTAATTTGTGAAATTTGCTCAATGAAATACGAACTTAAATTGTTAATTTATAAAACGTAAATACTCTAAGTGTTATTTTTTCTAACTACAAATTAATTCTAAATAATAAAATCTAAATTTTGTTATTAAAACTTAAATACTAAAACAGTTAAATCTTCTAATTACAAATTGATTGTGCATGACAAATCTATAAATTAGCTACGTCACCTTCGTTGAATAGAATTAATCTTTCCTACCCATATACGATAGCCCTTCGTGTAATTTATCGCTTAGTCGATATATATTATATTTTGGAAAATTGTTGTCTTAACCCATAATACAGTCCACGCAACTTAACCCTTGAAAAACGCTAGGCAACAGAAATTTCTTCATGGTCCTCCGTCGCTAAAAACGAAACCGGCAGACAAAAGTTGGCACCACTTATATTAAATTCGCATTGATCATCACTAAAATGAGGTAATTAGCAATATACGTATACTAAAAGGTTTAAGATACTCGGTGGTTTAAAACGAATAAGTAAAGAAGCGCGTGCGCGAACGTAAATAATTGTGTTAAAAAAAAAAATAATAATAAAATAATTGTCTATCTATTCATTATAGCAAAAAAGGGAAGTGCTTAAATATCAGAATAATAGGTTTACCAATCATAAAACAATATAAACCAAAAAGAAGAATTCGCAAAAAAGTACTTCTCGTTAAAAATTTTTAAACACACACCAACGAAGTTAATTGCAGTACGAGTAGAACTTTACGTGATTTACAGTGTAAATGAAAGAGACGACTATAAAGATTCGTTGAAAACGTATACAGAATTGTTAAAATGCAAAAATATATAGGTGAATTTTCTTTCGTTTATATCACAAAAGTAATTTTTTATATTAATTTTAATGTGTTATAATTAAAAACAGATAATTATTCCAAGTTATCCTAATTGTGTGTTTATCTGTACAAAAGATAAGTTTGTGTTTAAGAGGCCTTAATACGTCTATTACAACAAAAAAAATCAACGAACTTGTTAGAAAAGATCCAGAACACAACAACAGAGAAATAGAAAAGATCAAGTAGAAGGACAATACACACGAAAAACAACAAATAAATAAATTTATGTTACAATATCTAATTAAATAAATTTAATTAAAAAATTCCTACGAGTGCTGCTCATACCAGAAACTAAAAACAAAAGTGAAAATATTAAACAATATTTTATAGTTTCATAAAATTTAATTCTGAAAAGAAATCTTTGTTTAACATAAATACAATTACAATTGTATTAATAAATCTTTATTGCAACATATAATAGTGCTCGTTCTAGGAAAATAACATGCTAATAAAACAAAAACTTAATAATTTTTACTGACAATAACTTGTGAGTGTGTAAAAATTTACAGAACAAAGCAAACATAGAATAATTTTGTGGTGTTGATAAGTGTTACCGTGCAAATTTTTTTTACTTCATCCCAATAAGTAGTAGATAAATTACGTTTCTCCCAACACAAAACTTTAATAGTTACAAACAATACAAACTCAATCCAAAACTATACACAAACTGTAAAAAAAAAAAAAAATTTAATACAAAGAAAAAATACACAATTACGCGCGAAACGTTAATAAACAAATAAATTAAAAAGAAATTAATAAATGCAACTGTAAAAGGTATTTATACAACTCATTCTTACAACAATATAATTATTATATTTCATTAATTAAGAACACATTTTAAAACAACAGATCGTTATTCAGTTCATTTGCAACTTAAATTAAATAACACTGGTACAATCTCAATTACTAGGAATTTAATAATATCGGTAAATTTGTAATTATTCATACTGGCAATTGAACTGATAAATCAATAAATGGTTTAAGTTCTAAAACTTCGGGATTTTCGTATCTTATTGGACGTATGTCGAAATCTTCTCTTTGTGTTTATTTTGGATAATTTACATGAATCACTTACTATTCAATTCGTTCGCATTCTAATCTACACCTTCTTTGCAAGAGATTCGTTTTAAAAATTTCTGTATACAGGTTTTAATTTTTCGTAGAACTGTCTATCTCTTCATTAAAAATTCAATAAAAGAACTTTGAAATCAAATGCAAAGCCAATTCATATGTGAAACTTAAAATAAGGGACTTAATCTTCATTTGTAATAAATATTTCCTAATTTCCAAATTGCTAAGCAGCAATAGTGAATTATATTCACACTCTTATATTTATTACTTTCTATAAGTCTCCTCTCAAATTCTCTAAAAATATCTCAAAATGAGTCAGTCTGACACAAATGAACTCAGTCACAACAAATTTCTTTTTGATTGTGATCACATACTGGCGTTTTGCACAAATTACAAAAAAACAGAGATTGCAGACCAAACCGATTCAGTTTTGGAAACAAAATTGCAAGATATCGAAAACAGATGGCAGAAACTACAAGCTTCATACGAAACGCTTATGGTTTCCCCCTGCTCACAAAGTGCTAATGAATATAAAGCAAATGCGAAAACTACTTTTAACGTTGCCTCTGAATCGTACTACTCATGTAGGTCACAAATCATTGATCTCTTAAAGCTCTCAAGGGCATGCGATCCACAAAACACAGCGGCACGATCAAGTTTCCTTCCTCAAGTCCTACCACCACCCGATAGAACTTCGTTTATAAAACTCCCTCCTTGTGAAATAGACACATTTGCAGGCAACTACGAAAAGTGGCCAGCTTTTCGTGACCTATTTACGACTGCCTGTTTGAAAATAATGAGATCCCAAAGGCTCAAAAGCTATTTTACTTAAGAACAAAAACAAGTGGGAGTGCTGGTGCCATAGTAAAGCGCTATAGTCTTTGCGATGAGAACTTCGATCACGCATGGAATGCACTAAAATCCCGCTTTGATAACAAACGGGTCTTAATCGATAATAGACTAAAAGCCCTCTTTAACATCCCGGTCGCTCAGTCAGAAAATAGTGAAAGTATTCAGAAAATTCACTCAACTGTAATTGACTGCCTAACAGCGCTCAAATCACTTGCTGTCAAAGTGGAAGGATGGGACCCTATCCTCGTATATCTGGTCTCAACAAAGTTACCCGATGAAACGCTATCACTCTGGGAACAATCGTTCAAATCACAGCGTGAAATTCCGTCATGGGCACAAATGGATGAATTTCTAATAAATCGGTACGAAGTGCTCGAAAGAATTTCTTCCATAAAAATCACTAAGAGCAAAAGCATTACGCCTAAAGAATTTCCATCCAAAATACAATCATATTCTTCTCAGTAAAAACTTAACAATACTTGCAAACTCTGTAATGAAGATCACCATTTACGAAATTGCACTAAATTTCGAAGATACACCGTGCAAAGACGAATTGACTATGCATTTCAAAATAAATTGTGCAATAATTGCCTTTCCTCAAACCATTTGAAGTCAAATTGTCCCAGCAAAAACACTTGCTTCATTTGTAAAGGAGGACATCACACTTTACTACATTTGTCAAAAACCCGAGACACCTCCAAATTAAGCGCAACCAACGAGATGGTAAAAACGGAATCTTCTGCAGTTCGTAGACCGGAAAACAATGCAGACCATCCATCAACTTCACGACATTCTCAAGTACAGGCAAATTTTTCCTCAAACAATGATTGTATCTTACTCCGTACAGCCTTGGTACAAATAGAAAGTAATGGAGAGCTTTTTACCATAAGAGCCCTAATAGACCCAGGTTCCCAAAGGACATTTCTCTCAGAGAGAATTTCTTCTCTGCTAAAATTACCATATAGAAAATCTCATTTCGAAGTTGTGGGTATAGGTGGTAAGGTCCAATCTGCAAACAAAGAGTGCAATGTTACAATATTTGCAAAGCGCTGCAATTTAAAATTTTCTTCCTAAACTAACTAAACAAATCCCTTCAATTTCTTTTGAACCTCCAAAAAGTACAAAAATCTCGAGCCTAGATCTGGCAGATCCGCACTTCAATAAATCTTCTCAAATAGATTTAATTCTGGGGAACGACTCAGAGCACTTTATTAATATTGAAGGCATCAAAAAGAATGTGTGTGGCAACGCGTCTGCGTATAATACTATATTTGGGTGGGTTTTAAACGGCCCCACACAAACAGATATAGTACACACTTTTACTACAACAGTAGTACTTTCCGAAACCTCTGCTCTAAATAACACTCTTAGAAAATTTTGGGAGCAAGGGGAAATCCCGACCGTTCCTATCATTTCGGCAGCTGATCAGTACTGCGAAAATTATTATAAAGAAACCACAACGAGAGAACCAAACGGAAGGTACATGGTAAGACTTCCAATAAGAAAGGAATTCCCAAACACAAAATTTCTCGGTTCTTCACGCATTTTGGCCCTTGTTCAATACACCCGTATCAAGCAGTCTCTAGCAAAAAATCCAGAGCTAAAGAAAGAATATGACTCGGCCCTAAACGAGTATTTGACACTCGATCACATGGAAGCAGCCCCTTATCGCCAAATCGTTGCAGATGGCAAGTATTTTTCATTCTACTTACCTCACCATGCAGTAGTTCGTCCCGAACATAAAACTACAAAGGTTAGAGTAGTATTTAACGCGTCTCGTATGACCAAATCAGGGTTTTCACTGAATGATATTTTATACACCGGTCCAACGTTGCAATCCGATTTGATTAGTATAATTCTCAACTGGCGGCTATATCAATTCGTCTTCAATGGTGACATTCAAAAAATGTATCGCCAAATTCTTCTTCACCCAGACGATCGTCAATTCCAACGTATTATTTATCAAAAAAACGAAAATGGCCCATTTAAAGACTACCAATTAAAGACCGTTACGTTCGGAGTTAATTGTGCACCGTTCTTAGCAATTCGCACATTGCATCAACTGGCAGAGGATATACAGAACAAATTACCCAAAGCTGCTAATATCTTGCGTCAAGAAACTTACGTAGATGATATTTTATCTGGTGGACACACTATCGAAGAAGCACAAGAATCTCAATCCGAAATTATAACAGCCCTTAAATCCGCCGGCTTTCCCTTAAAAAAGATTACAGCCAATGACGATACACTGCTCTCTCATATATCTAAAGAAGATCTATATGACTCAGATCTTCTGCGGCTTCCAGAAACTAGCACTACGAAAACGCTAGGAATTAAATGGAATGCCCTTACAGACACCTTTAGTTACTCATTTTCAGAAATTCCCTGTACCGTTGGCATTACTAAAAGAAAAATGTTGTCAGGAATCGCATCTATCTTTGATCCGGCAGGGTGGATCACCCCAATAGTAGTTAGAGCAAAAATGCTAATGCAGCAATTATGGCTCGAGGGCTTACAATGGGATGATCAAGTAAGCTCCGACATTTCAGATAAATGGAAAAAATTACTCACAAACCTCTCTCAGATTCATAAAATCCAAATTCCAAGATGGCTACAATATACTCCAACAGATGTCACTCAAATACATGGCTTCTGTGATGCATCCAAAGCGGCATATTGCGCAGCAGTCTATTTAAGATGTGAAAAGGCATCTCATGTAACATTCTCGAACCTAATAGTAGCCAAAAGCAAAGTAGCTCCCCTACAACCAGTTTGTTTACCCAGATTGGAACTCAGCGGAGCAGTATTACTAGCAAAACTGGTAACATATGTCAGGGATTCACTAAAATTATCTCAATGTGATATTTTTCTCTGGACGGATTCACTAATTGTCATCGGATGGCTTTCAAAGCCCCCATGGAATTGGGAAACTTATGTCGCAAATCGCACAGCACAAATACACAACCTTCTTCCTGACGCTAATTGGCTACATGTGCGCACTCACGATCATCCTGCAGATATCGGTACCCGTGGCTGCAACCCAGAAGAGTTAGCAAGAAATCTATTATGGTGGAATGGACCTCCTTGGCTAATTAATTCACAGGATGCGTGGCCCAAAACGACACCCATAAATATTCCCGAGAGTATAAAAAACGTACAATGTCTTCAAACGTCTGTTCATGAAATAGATATCTTAAACAGATTTTCTTCCTATCCGAAAGCGCTAAGAATTCTATCTTATGTATTCCGATTTTATTACCACAGTCTCAATAAATTCAAATCACAGAAAACTTATTCTAGCACAAATCTCACTCAACACGAAGTTAAACATATTAAGCAACGATTAATAATTCTAACACAACAGTCTTATTATTCGATAGAATATCAAAATATATCTAATATTGTGCCAATTTGTAACAAAAGCCCATTAAAGCCACTCAATCCAATAAAAGACTCAGACAAAATTTTAAGAGTTAATGGTCGTCTTGCAAACTCATCGCTGCCATACAACGAACGCTATCCAATCATATTGCCAGGAAGTTCCAGATTTTGTCAGCTGTATTTGGAATATTTGCATGTATTCCTTGCCCATGCAGAATGCAATCAAATGACAAGAATAGTCCAAACCGAGTTTTACATTTCTCGATTAAAATCTCGAATAAAAAGGGTAATACACCAATGTAAAATCTGTGTTATACACAGACAAAAGCCATGTTCTCAAATCATGGCCCCTTTACCGCAAGATAGATGCACCCTATCCGTGCCGTTTCAAACAACTGGGATAGATTTCGCTGGCCCCTTCGAACTTAAAAGCACATTTCTAAGAAATGCGCCCTTAACAAAAAACTACGTAAGCGTATTTGTGTGTTTTAGTACAAAGGCCATTCATCTTGAGGTGTGTTCCGAGTTATCCACCGCAGCATTTCGGGCAGCCTTTTCTCGTTTCGTAGGTCGGAGGGGACTCCCTTTCAGGATATATTCTGATAATGGCAGGAACTTCGTGGGAGCAAACCGACAGTTAAAGCGTGAATTCAAAAATTTTATAAACTCTGCGTCAACAGACATTGCCCAAAAGTACATAACCCATGGATTCGAATGGGTATTTATACCACCTCATGCTCCCCATATGGGTGGTTTGTGGGAAGCCGCGGTGAAGAGCTTTAAATTTCATTTGAAACGTGTTACACGTACTCATAAACTCAACTTTGAAGAATTTATAACAATATTAACTCAGATCGAAGGAATTTTAAACTCTCGTCCTATCTCAGCAATGTCTGAAGACCCTAATGACACTTCAGCTCTTACACCAGGACACTTACTGAGAGGTGCCCCAATTATGAGTTTTCCTGATCAAAGTATCCAAGATATAGAACTGGTTAATCGTTGGGAAAGGCTCAAGGCAATACATCAACAATTTGCCATTAGGTGGAAAGAGGACTATTTAAAATCCCTACACAAACGCTATAAATGGAAAAATGCTTCCGCAAATCTCAAAGCAGGCGACCTCGTAGTCGTCATGGACGATATACTACCTCCCTCAGAATGGCGAATAGGTAGAATCGAACAAACCTTTGTTGGCACTGATGACAATGTGCGAGTTGCGAACGTGAAAACTGCTTATGGTATAATTAAACGACCAATAGTAAAACTTTGCTACCTACCACTGATAAACGGAAAATCATTTTAATAATATTTATTCTATTTCTCGTTTATTTAGCTCACATCAACAATACATATTCTTCTCATTGTTCTACTAACCACTCATGTGGCTCGTATAAGATAATTCATAATAACCAAAATTTTTTCTAATGACTACTTTTCTCGTTGTCTCTTCTCTTTATTTAATTTATTTACAGCTTTAAATCCAGGGTAAACAGACATCATCGAACCACACGAGATCCTGAGATCTATCAATGCATGTTGTGTTCAAGTTTCACTCGATACGGTTTTGCAAAAAATTCCTAAACATGAATGCTCAAAAAAGAAATTACGCAGTAAACAAATATCGCTATTGCGTGAACTGCTTAGCAAAGAGCCATGATTTGCGTGCTTGCCCATCCATGGACACCTGCAGAAAATGCGGAAAATACCATCATACACTTTTGCATCCTGGAATCCGTAGCCGACTTCATAACAGCAAACCCAAGCGTAAAGGTCTAACTCCTGTTTCCAGCAACAAACGTAAAAAAGCATCACAGTCTAACAACAAGACTGCAAAAAGTCATCAAGTTGCGGATCAGCGCATCATCTCTGAGGCAATCAAATCATTAGCGCAAGTTTTGTGCGCTCAATCCGACAAACCAATTTCCAACTCTCCATCCAGTGGCCGGAATGTATAAAATCCTAGGATTTTATATCAAATAAAACATATATTAATAAAATTTATAAAATCATTAATATACAGTAATATTTAGAATATTTACACATTTAAAATATCCTGAATTAAGTCAATAATAATAAACTAAAAGATA
This sequence comes from Gymnosoma rotundatum, assembly GCA_916610165.2. Lineage (NCBI taxonomy): Eukaryota > Metazoa > Arthropoda > Insecta > Diptera > Tachinidae > Gymnosoma > Gymnosoma rotundatum. The sequence goes on along the minus strand of CAKAJB020000135.1, from coordinate 16,269 downwards.
AAAGCATTAAACATAATAATTTAATATATTGATATTTTTAACCATAACTATCAACTTTGAATTGTTAAAGAAAGAAAGAACAAAATTTATCTATTTAAAATTAACGGAATGTATCTGAAATCTATAATCGGTATTTTACTTGATACATTCGTTAAGTAATTGTAAAATACTCACTGTGGTGAAATAAAGTTTACCGCTTAAAATGTATGTATATTTTTATACTCATATAAGCAAAAAATTAAGTAGCTCTATAAAAAAAATAGCATAACTGCACTTATATAAAAATCAAAAAGGTATAAAAGGAGTCTTGTCAAACTTTACATTATTAATTATTTTTTTCACGCAGTACCGGTAACCTCCCAAACAAGTAGTACACCTTATACTTTAAATTGTAAAATTTGTTAAATAAAAACTGAAAAGGATTACTAAATAAAACTTTTAATTTAAATGTAAAATGTGTTAAATAAAAATTGAAAAGGATTACTAAATAAAACTTATAGTCTACAGTGTAAAATTTGATAAATAAAACCTCAAATAAAAATTATTTAATAGAATTCATAATTTAAAGAGTAAAATTTGCTAAATAAGAAATAAAAACTTAAATTGTGAAATTTGCTAAATAAGATTATAATTTAATTTGTGAAATTTGCTCAATGAAATACGAACTTAAATTGTTAATTTATAAAACGTAAGTACTCTAAGTGTTATTTTTTCTAACTACAAATTAATTCTAAATAATAAAATCTAAATTTTGTTATTAAAACTTAAATACTAAAACTGTTAAATCTTCTAATTACAAATTGATTGTGCATGACAAATCTATAAATTAGCTACGTCACCTTCGTTGAATAGAATTAATCTCTCCTACCCATATACGATAGCCCTTCGTGTAATTTATCGCTTAGTCGATAAATATTATATTTTGGAAAATTGTTGTCTTAACCCATAATACAGTCCACGCAACTTAACCCTTGAAAAACGCTAGGCAACAGAAATTTGTAAAATGTGTTAAATAAAAATTGAAAAGGATTACTAAATAAAACTTATAGTCTACAGTGTAAAATTTGATAAATAAAACCTCAAATAAAAATTATTTAATAGAATTCATAATTTAAAGTATAAGGTGTACTACTTGTTTGGGAGGTTATCGGTACTGCGTGAAAAAAGTAATTAATAATGTAAAGTTTGACAAGACTCCTTTTATACCTTTTTGATTTTTATATAAGTGCAGTTATGCTATTTTTTTTTAATAGAGCTACTTAATTTTTTGCTTATATGAGTATAAAAATATACATACATTTTAAGCGGTAAACTTTATTTCACCACAGTGAGTATTTTACAATTACTTAACGAATGTATCAAGTAAAATACCGATTATAGATTTCAGATACATTCCGTTAATTTTAAATAGATAAATTTTGTTCTTTCTTTCTTTAACAATTCAAAGTTGATAGTTATGGTTAAAAATATCAATATATTAAATTATTCTGTTTAATGCTTTTATCTTTTAGTTTATTATTATTGACTTAATTCAGGATATTTTAAATGTGTAAATATTCTAAATATTACTGTATATTAATGATTTTATAAATTTTATTAATATATGTTTTATTTGATATAAAATCCTAGGATTTTATACAATGTTAGCTTTTACTTGGAAACTTAAAAATATTGCTAAATAATGCTTACACATTCTGATAGAGTGATATTAGACGAACAAAATGCGCTAAGTTGTAAGAAAATCGATGCAATAGTTCCAGAGATAATTGCGTATGTGTCGAAAAGTGTTCAAGAAACTGATTTTGGTAAAAACGAGATGAAAGTGGCATTATGTTAGCTTTTACTTGGAAACTTAAAAAAATTGCTAAATAATGCTTACACATACTGACAGAGTGATATTAGACGAACAAAATGCGCTAAGTTGTAAGAAAATCGATGCAATAGTTCCAGAGATAATTGCGTATGTGTCGAAAAGTGTTCAAGAAACTGATTTTGGTAAAAACGAGATGAAAGTGACATTATGTTAGCTTTTACTTGGAAACTTAAAAATATTGCTAAATAATGCTTACACATTCTGATAGAGTTATATTAGACGAACAAAATGCGCTAAGTTGTAAGAAAATCGATGCAATAGTTCCAGAGATAATTGCGTATGTGTCGAAAAGTGTTCAAGAAACTGATTTTGGTAAAAACGAAATGAAAGTGGCATTATGTTAGCTTGTACTTGGAAACTTAAAAATATTGCTAAATAATGCTTACACATTCTGCTAGAGTGATACTAGACGAACAAAATGCGCTAAGTTGTAAGAAAATCGATGCAATAGTTCCAGAGATAATTGCGTATGTGTCGAAAAGTGTTCAAGAAACTGATTTTGGTAAAAAGGAGATGAAAGTGGCATTATGTTAGCTTTTACTTGGAAACTTAAAAATATTGCTAAATAATGCTTACACATTCTGATAGAGTGATATTAGACGAACAAAATGCGCTAAGTTGTAAGAAAATCGATGCAATAGTTCCAGAGATAATTGCGTATGTGTCGAAAAGTGTTCTAGAAACCGATTTTGGTAAAAACGAGATGAAAGTGGCATTATGTTAGCTTTTACTTGGAAACTTAAAAATATTGCTAAATAATGCTTACACATTCTGATAGAGTGATATTAGACGAACAAAATGCGCTAAGTTGTAAGAAAATCGATGCAATAGTTCCAGAGATAATTGCGTATGTGTCGAAAAGTGTTCAAGAAACTGATTTTGGTAAAAACGAGATGAAAGTGGCATTATGTTAGCTTTTACTTGGAAACTTAAAAATATTGCTAAATAATGCTTACACATTCTGATAGAGTGATATTAGACGAACAAAATGCGCTAAGTTGTAAGAAAATCGATGCAATAGTTCCAGAGATAATTGCGTATGTGTCGAAAAGTGTTCAAGAAACTGATTTTGGTAAAAACGAGATGAAAGTGGCATTATGTTAGCTTTTACTTGGAAACTTAAAAATATTGCTAAATAATGCTTACACATTCTGATAGAGTGATATTAGACGAACAAAATGCGCTAAGTTGTAAGAAAATCGATGCAATAGTTCCAGAGATAATTGCGTATGTGTCGAAAAGTGTTCAAGAAACTGATTTTGGTAAAAACGAGATGAAAGTGGCATTATGTTAGCTTTTACTTGGAAACTTAAAAAAATTGCTAAATAATGCTTACACATTCTGACAGAGTGATATTAGACGAACAAAATGCGCTAAGTTGTAAGAAAATCGATGCAATAGTTCCAGAGATAATTGCGTATGTGTCGAAAAGTGTTCAAGAAACTGATTTTGGTAAAAACGAGATGAAAGTGACATTATGTTAGCTTTTACTTGGAAACTTAAAAATATTGCTAAATAATGCTTACACATTCTGATAGAGTTATATTAGACGAACAAAATGCGCTAAGTTGTAAGAAAATCGATGCAATAGTTCCAGAGATAATTGCATATGTGTCGAAAAGTGTTCAAGAAACTGATTTTGGTAAAAACGAAATGAAAGTGGCATTATGTTAGCTTGTACTTGGAAACTTAAAAATATTGCTAAATAATGCTTACACATTCTGCTAGAGTGATATTAGACGAACAAAATGCGCTAAGTTGTAAGAAAATCGATGCAATAGTTCCAGAGATAATTGCGTATGTGTCGAAAAGTGTTCAAGAAACTGATTTTGGTAAAAAGGAGATGAAAGTGGCATTACGTTAGCTTTTACTTGGAAACTTAAAAATATTGCTAAATAATGCTTACACATTCTGATAGAGTGATATTAGACGAACAAAATGCGCTAAGTTGTAAGAAAATCGATGCAATAGTTCCAGAGATAATTGCGTATGTGTCGAAAAGTGTTCAAGAAACCGATTTTGGTAAAAACGAGATGAAAGTGGCATTATGTTAGCTTTTACTTGGAAACTTAAAAATATTGCTAAATAATGCTTACACATTCTGATAGAGTGATATTAGACGAACAAAATGCGCTAAGTTGTAAGAAAATCGATGCAATAGTTCCAGAGATAATTGCGTATGTGTCGAAAAGTGTTCAAGAAACTGATTTTGGTAAAAACGAGATGAAAGTGGCATTATGTTAGCTTTTACTTGGAAATTTAAAAATATTGCTAAATAATGCTTACACATTAGGATAGAGTGATATTAGACGAACAAAATGCGCTAAGTTGTAAGAAAATCGATGCAATAGTTCCAGAGATAATTGCGTATGTGTCGAAAAGTGTTCAAGAAACTGATTTTGGTAAAAACGAGATGAAAGTGGCATTATGTTAGCTTTTACTTGGAAACTTAAAAATATTGCTAAATAATGCTTACACATTCTGATAGAGTGATATTAGACGAACAAAATGCGCTAAGTTGTAAGAAAATCGATGCAATAGTTCCAGAGATAATTGCGTATGTGTCGAAAAGTGTTCAAGAAACTGACTTTGGTAAAAACGAGATGAAAGTGGCATTATGTTAGCTTTTACTTGGAAACTTAAAAATATTGCTAAATAATGCTTACACATTCTGATAGAGTGATATTAGACGAACAAAATGCACTAAGTTGTAAGAAAATCGATGCAATAGTTCGAGAGATAATTGCGTATGTGTCGAAAAGTGTTCAAGAAACTGATTTTGGTAAAAACGAGATGAAAGTGGCATTATGTTAGCTTTTACTTGGAAACTTAAAAATATTGCTAAATAATGCTTACACATTTTGATAGAGTGATATTAGACGAACAAAATGCGCTAAGTTGTAAGAAAATCGATGCAATAGTTCCAGAGATAATTGCGTATGTGTCGAAAAGTGTTCAAGAAACTGATTTTGGTAAAAACGAGATGAAAGTGGCATTATGTTAGCTTTTACTTGGAAACTTAAAAATATTGCTAAATAATGCTTACACATTCTGGTAGAGTGATATTAGACGAACAAAATGCGCTAAGTTGTAAGAAAATCGATGCAATAGTTCCAGAGATAATTGCGTATGTGTCGAAAAGTGTTCAAGAAACTGATTTTGGTAAAAACGAGATGAAAGTGGCATTATGTTAGCTTTTACTTGGAAACTTAAAAATATTGCTAAACAATGCTTACACATTCTGATAGAGTGATATTAGACGAACAAAATGCGCTAAGTTGTAAGAAAATCGATGCAATAGTTCCAGAGATAATTGCGTATGTGTCGAAAAGTGTTCAAGTAACTGATTTTGGTAAAAAGGAGATGAAAGTGGCATTATGTTAGCTTTTACTTGGAAACTTAAAAATATTGCTAAATAATGCTTACACATTCTGATAGAGTGATATTAGACGAACAAAATGCGCTAAGTTGTAAGAAAATCGATGCAATAGTTCCAGAGATAATTGCGTATGTGTCGAAAAGTGTTCAAGAAACTGATTTTGGTAAAAACGAGATGAAAGTGGCATTATGTTAGCTTTTACTTGTAAACTTAAAAATATTGCTAAATAATGCTTACACATTCTGATAGAGTGATATTAGACGAACAAAATGCGCTAAGTTGTAAGAAAATCGATGCAATAGTTCCAGAGATAATTGCGTATGTGTCGAAAAGTGTTCAAGAAACTGATTTTGGTAAAAACGAGATGAAAGTGGCATTATGTTAGCTTTTACTTGGAAACTTAAAAATATTGCTAAACAATGCTTACACATTCTGATAGAGTGATATTAGACGAACAAAATGCGCTAAGTTATAAGAAAATCGATGCAATAGTTCCAGAGATAATTGCGTATGTGTCGAAAAGTGTTCAAGAAACTGATTTTGGTAAAAAGGAGATGAAAGTGGCATTATGTTAGCTTTTACTTAGAAACTTAAAAATATTGCTAAATAATGCTTACACATTCTGATAGAGTGATATTAGACGAACAAAATGCGCTAAGTTGTAAGAAAATCGATGCAATAGTTCCAGAGATAATTGCGTATGTGTCGAAAAGTGTTCAAGAAACTGATTTTGGTAAAAACGAGATGAAAGTGGCATTATGTTAGCTTTTACTTGTAAACTTCAAAATATTGCTAAATAATGCTTACACATTCTGATAGAGTGATATTAGACGAACAAAATGCGCTTAGTTGTAAGAAAATCGATGCAATAGTTCCAGAGATAATTGCGTATGTGTCGAAAAGTGTTCAAGAAACTGATTTTGGTAAAAACGAGATGAAAGTGGCATTATGTTAGCTTTTACTTGGAAACTTAAAAATATTGCTAAACAATGCTTACACATTCTGATAGAGTGATATTAGGCGAACAAAATGCGCTAAGTTGTAAGAAAATCGATGCAATAGTTCCAGAGATAATTGCGTATGTGTCGAAAAGTGTTCAAGAAACTGAATTTGGTAAAAACGAGATGAAAGTGGCTTTATGTTAGCTTTTACTTGGAAACTTAAAAATATTGCTAAATAATGCTTACACATTCTGATAGAGTGATATTAGACGAACAAAATGCGCTAAGTTGTAAGAAAATCGATGCAATAGTTCCAGAGATAATTGCGTATGTGTCGAAAAGTGTTCAAGAAACTGATTTTGGTAAAAACGAAATGAAAGTGGCATTATGTTAGCTTTTACTTGGAAACTTAAAAATATTGCTAAATAATGCTTACACATTCTGCTAGAGTGATATTAGACGAACAAAATGCGCTAAGTTGTAAGAAAATCGATGCAATAGTTCCAGAGATAATTGCGTATGTGTCGAAAAGTGTTCAAGAAACTGATTTTGGTAAAAACGAGATGAAAGTGGCATTATGTTAGCTTTTACTTGGAAACTTAAAAATATTGCTAAATAATGCTTACACATTCTGATAGAGTGATATTAGACGAACAAAATGCGCTAAGTTGTAAGAAAATCGATGCAATAGTTCCAGAGATAATTGCGTATGTGTCGAAAAGTGTTCAAGAAACTGATTTTGGTAAAAACGAGATGAAAGTGGCATTATGTTAGCTTTTACTTGGAAACTTAAAAATATTGCTAAATAATGCTTACACATTCTGATAGAGTGATATTAGACGAACAAAATGCGCTAAGTTGTAAGAAAATCGATGCAATAGTTCCAGAGATAATTGCGTATGTGTCGAAAAGTGTTCAAGAAACTGATTTTGGTAAAAACGAGATGAAAGTGGCATTATGTTAGCTTTTACTTGGAAACTTAAAAATATTGCTAAATAATGCTTACACATTCTGATAGAGTGATATTAGACGAACAAAATGCGCTAAGTTGTAAGAAAATCGATGCAATAGTTCCAGAGATAATTGCGTATGTGTCGAAAAGTGTTCAGGAAACTGATTTTGGTAAAAACGAGATGAAAGTGGCATTATGTTAGCTTTTACTTGAAACTTAGAAATATTGCTAAATAATGCTTACTCATTCTGATAGAGTGATATTAGACGAACAAAATGCGCTAAGTTGTAAGAAAATCGATGCAATAGTTCCAGAGATAATTGCGTATGTGTCGAAAAGTGTTCAAGAAACTGATTTTGGTAAAAAACGAGATGAAAGTGGCATTATGTTAGCTTTTACTTGGAAACTTAAAAATATTGCTAAATAATGCTTACACGTTCTGATAGAGTGATATTAGACGAACAAAATGCGCTAAGTTGTAAGAAAATCGATGCAATAGTTTCCAGAGATAATTGCGTATGTGTCCGAAAAGTGTTCAAGAACTGATTTTTGGTAAAAACGAGATGAAAGTGGCATTATGTTAGCTTTTACTTGGAAACTTAAAAATATTGCTAAATACTGCTTACACATTCTGATAGAGTGATATTAGACGAACAAAATGCGCTAAGTTGTAAGAAAATCGATGCAATAGTTCCAGAGATAATTGCGTATGTGTCGAAAGTGTTCAAGAAACTGATTTTGGTAAAAACGAGATGAAAGTGGCATTATGTTAGCTTTTACTTGGAAACTTAAAAATATTGCTAAATAATGCCTTACACATTCTGATAGAGTGATATTAGACGAACAAAATGCGCTAAGTTGTAAGAAAATCGATGCAATAGTTCCAGAGATAATTGCGTATGTGTCGAAAAGTGTTCAAGAAACTGATTTTGGTAAAAAACAAGATGAAAGTGGCATTATGTTAGCTTTTACTTGGAAACTTAAAAATATTGCTAAATAATGCTTACACGTTCTGATAGAGTGATATTGGACGAATGAAATGCGCTAAGTTGTAAGAAAATCGATGCAATAGTTCCAGAGATAATTGCATATGTGTCGAAAAGTGTTCAAGAAACTGATTTTGGTAAAAAGGAGATGAAAGTGGCATTATGTTAGCTTTTACTTGGAAACTTAAAAATATTGCTAAATAATGCTTACACATTCTGCTAGAGTGATATTAGACGAACAAAATGCGCTAAGTTGTAAGAAAATCGATGCAATAGTTCCAGAGATAATTGCGTATGTGTCGAAAAGTGTTCAAGAAACTGATTTTGGTAAAAACGAGATGAAAGTGGCATTATGTTAGCTTTACTTGGAAACTTAAAAATATTGCTAAATAATGCTTACACATTCTGATAGAGTGATATTAGACGAACAAAATGCGCTAAGTTTAAGAAAATCGATGCAATAGTTCCAGAGATAATTGCGTATGTGTCGAAAAGTGTTCAGGAAACTGATTTTGGTAAAAAACGAGATGAAAGTGGCATTATGTTAGCTTTTACTTGGAAACTTAAAAATATTGCTAAATAATGCTTACACATTCTGATAGAGTGATATTAGACGAACAAAATGCGCTAAGTTGTAAGAAAATCGATGCAATAGTTCCAGAGATAATTGCGTATGTGTCGAAAAGTGTTCAAGAAACTGATTTTGGTAAAAACGAGATGAAAGTGGCATTATGTTAGCTTTTACTTGGAAACTCATAAAAATATTGCTAAATAATGCTTACACATTCTGATAGAGTGATATTAGACGAACAAAATGCGCTAAGTTGTAAGAAAATCGATGCAATAGTTCCAGAGATAATTGCGTAATGTGTCGAAAAGTTCAAGAAACTGATTTGGTAAAAACAAGATGAAAGTGGCATTATGTTAGCTTTTACTTGGAAACTTAAAAATATTGCTAAATAATGCTTACACATTCTGATAGAGTGCTATTGGACGAATAAAATGCGCTAAGTTGTAAGAAATCGATGCAATAGTTCCAGAGATAATTGCGTATGTGTCGAAAAGTGTTCAAGAAACTGATTTTGGTAAAAAGGAGGATGAAAGTGGCATTATGTTAGCTTTTACTTGGAAACTTAAAAATATTGCTAAATAATGCTTACACATTCTGCTAGAGTGAAATTAGACGAACAAAATGCGCTAAGTTGTAAGAAAATCGATGCAATAGTTCCAGAGATAATTGCGTATGTGTCGAAAAGTGTTCAGGAAACTGATTTTGGTAAAAACGAGATGAAAGTGGCATTATGTTAGCTTTTACTTGGAAACTTAAAAATATTGCTAAATAATGCTTACACATTCTGATAGAGTGATATTAGACGAACAAAATGCGCTAAGTTGTAAGAAAATCGATGCAATAGTTCCAGAGATAATTGCGTATGTGTCGAAAAGTGTTCAAGAAACTGATTTTGGTAAAAACGAGATGAAAGTGGCATTATGTTAGCTTTTACTTGGAAACTTAAAATATTGCTAAATAAATGCTTACACATTAGGATAGAGTGATATTAGACGAACAAAATGCGCTAAGTTGTAAGAAATCGATGCAATAGTTCCAGAGATAATTGCGTATGTGTCGAAAAGTGTTCAAGAAACCGATTTTGGTAAAAACGAGATGAAAGTGGCATTATGTTAGCTTTTACTTGGAAACTTAAAAATATTGCTAAATAATGCTTACACATTCTGATAGAGTGATATTAGACGAACAAAATGCAGCTAAGTTGTAAGAAATCGATGCAATAGTTCCAGAGATAATTGCGTATGTGTCGAAAAGTGTTCAAGAAACTGATTTTGGTAAAAACGAGATGAAAGTGGCATTATGTTAGCTTTTACTTGGAAACTTAAAAATATTGCTAAATAATGCTTACACATTAGGATAGAGTGATATTAGACGAACAAAATGCGCTAAGTTGTAAGAAAATCGATGCAATAGTTCCAGAGGATAATTGCGTATGTGTCGAAAAGTGTTCAAGAAAACTGATTTTGGTAAAAACGAGATGAAAGTGGCATTATGTTAGCTTTTACTTGGAAACTTAAAAATATTGCTAAATAATGCTTACACATTCTGATAGAGTGATATTAGACGAACAAAATGCGCTAAGTTGTAAGAAAATCGATGCAATAGTTCCAGAGATAATTGCGTATGTGTCGAAAAGTGTTCAAGAAACTGACTTTGGTAAAACGAGATGAAAGTGGCATATGTAGCTTTTACTTGGAAACTTAAAAATATTGCTAAATAATGCTTACACATTCTGATAGAGTGATATTAGACGAACAAAATGCACTAAGTTGTAGAAAATCGATGCAATAGTTCGAGAGATAATTGCGTATGTGTCGAAAGTGTTCAAGAAACTGATTTTGGTAAAAACGAGATGAAAGTGGCATTATGTTAGCTTTTACTTGGAAACTAAAAAAATTGCTAAATAATGCTTACACATTTTGATAGAGTGATATTAGACGAACAAAATGCGCTAAGTGTAAGAAAATCGATGCAATAGTTCCAGAGATAATTGCGTATGTGTCGAAAAGTGTTCAAGAAACTGATTTTGGTAAAAACGAGATGAAAGTGGCATTATGTTAGCTTTTACTTGGAAACTTAAAAATATTGCTAAATAATGCTTACACATTCTGGTAGAGTGATATTAGACGAACAAAATGCGCTAAGTTGTAAGAAAATCGATGCAATAGTTCCAGAGATAATTGCGTATGTGTCGAAAAGTGTTCAAGAAACTGATTTTGGTAAAAACGAGATGAAAGTGGCATATGTTAGCTTTTACTTGGAAACTTAAAAATATTGCTAAATAATGCTTACACATTCTGATAGAGTGATATTAGACGAACAAAATGCGCTAAGTTGTAAGAAAATCGATGCAATAGTTCCAGAGATAATTGCGTATGTGTCGAAAAGTGTTCAAGTAACTGATTTTGGTAAAAAGGAGATGAAAGTGGCATTATGTTAGCTTTTACTTGGAAACTTAAAAATATTGCTAAATAATGCTTACACATTCTGGATAGAGTGATATTAGACGAACAAAATGCGCTAAGTTGTAAGAAAATCGATGCAATAGTTCCAGAGATAATTGCGTATGTGTCGAAAAGTGTTCAAGAAACTGATTTTGGTAAAACGAGATGAAAGTGGCATTATGTTAGCTTTTACTTGTAAACTTAAAAATATTGCTAAATAATGCTTACACATTCTGATAGAGTGATATTAGACGAACAAAATGCGCTAAGTTGTAAGAAAATCGATGCAATAGTTCCAGAGATAATTGCGTATGTGTCGAAAAGTGTTCAAGAAACTGATTTTGGTAAAAACGAGATGAAAGTGGCATTATGTTAGCTTTTACTTGGAAACTTAAAAATATTGCTAAATAATGCTTACACATTCTGATAGAGTGATATTAGACGAACAAAATGCGCTAATTTATAAGAAAATCGATGCAATAGTTCCAGAGATAATTGCGTATGTGTCGAAAAGTGTTCAAGAAACTGATTTTGGTAAAAAGGAGATGAAAGTGGCATTATGTTAGCTTTTACTTAGAAACTTAAAAATATTGCTAAATAATGCTTACACATTCTGATAGAGTGATATTAGACGAACAAAATGCGCTAAGTTGTAAGAAATCGATGCAATAGTTCCAGAGATAATTGCGTATGTGTCGAAAAGTGTTTCAAGAAACTGATTTTGTAAAACGAGATGAAAGTGGCATTATGTTAGCTTTTACTTGTAAACTTCAAAATATTGCTAAATAATGCTTACACATTCTGATAGAGTGATATTAGACGAACAAAATGCGCTTAGTTGTAAGAAAATCGATGCAATAGTTCCAGAGATAATTGCGTATGTGTCGAAAAGTGTTCAAGAAACTGATTTTGGTAAAAACGAGATGAAAGGTGGCATTATGTTAGCTTTTACTTGGAAACTTAAAAATATTGCTAAACAATGCTTACACATTCTGATAGAGTGATATTAGGCGAACAAAATGCGCTAAGTTGTAAGAAATCGATGCAATAGTTCCAGAGATAATTGCGTATGTGTCGAAAGTGTTCAAGAAACTGAATTTGGTAAAAACGAGATGAAAGTGGCTTTATGTTAGCTTTTACTTGGAAACTTAAAAATATTGCTAAATAATGCTTACACATTCTGATAGAGTGATATTAGACGAACAAAATGCGCTAAGTTGTAAGAAAATCGATGCAATAGTTCCAGAGATAATTGCGTATGTGTCGAAAAGTGTTCAAGAAACTGATTTTGGGCAAAAACGAAATGAAAGTGGCATTATGTTAGCTTTTACTTGAAACTTAAAAATATTGCTAAATAATGCTTACACATTCTGCTAGAGTGATATTAGACGAACAAATGCGCTAAGTTGTAAGAAAATCGATGCAATAGTTCCAGAGATAATTGCGTATGTGTCGAAAGTGTTCAAGAAACTGATTTTGGTAAAAACGAGATGAAAGTGGCATTATGTTAGCTTTTACTTGGGAAAATAAAAATATTGCTAAATAATGCTTACACATTCTGATAGAGTGATATTAGACGAACAAAATGCGCTAAGTTGTAGAAAATCGATGCAATAGTTCCAGAGATAATTGCGTATGTGTCGAAAAGTGTTCAAGAAACTGATTTTGGTAAAAACGAGATGAAAGTGGCATTATGTTAGCTTTTACTTGGAAACTTAAAAATATTGCTAAATAATGCTTACACATTCTGATAGAGTGATATTAGACGAACAAAATGCGCCTAAGTTGTAAGAAAATCGATGCAATAGTTCCAGAGATAATTGCGTATGTGTCGAAAAGTGTTCAAGAAACTGATTTTGGTAAAACGAATGAAAGTGGCATTATGTTAGCTTTTACTTGGAAACTAAAATATTGCTAAATAATGCTTACACATTCTGATAGAGTGATATTAGACGAACAAAATGCGCTAAGTTGTAAGAAAATCGATGCAATAGTTCCAGAGATAATTGCGTATGTGTCGAAAAGTGTTCAGGAAACTGATTTGGTAAAAACGAGATGAAAGTGGCATTATGTTAGCTTTTACTTGGAAACTTAGAAATATTGCTAAATAATGCTTACTCATTCTGATAGAGTGATATTAGACGAACAAAATGCGCTAAGTTGTAAGAAAATCGAGGCAATAGTTCCAGAGATAATTGCGTATGTGTCGAAAAGTGTTCAAGAAACTGATTTTGGTAAAAACGAGATGAAAGTGGCATTATGTTAGCTTTTACTTGGAAACTTAAAATATTGCTAAATAATGCTTACACGTTCTGATAGAGTGATATTAGACGAACAAAATGCGCTAAGTTGTAAGAAAATCGATGCAATAGTTCCAGAGATAATTGCGTATGTGTCGAAAGTGTTCAAGAAACTGATTTTGGTAAAAACGAGATGAAAGTGGCATTATGTTAGCTTTACTTGGAAACTTAAAAAATATTGCTAAATACTGCTTACACATTCTGATAGAGTGATATTAGACGAACAAAATGCGCTAAGTTGTAAGAAAATCGATGCAATAGTTCCAGAGATAATTGCGTATGTGTCGAAAAGTGTTCAAGAAACCGATTTTGGTAAAAACGAGATGAAAGTGGCATTATGTTAGCTTTTACTTGGAAACTTAAAAATATTGCTAAATAATGCTTACACATTCTGATAGAGTGATATTAGACGAACAAAATGCGCTAAGTTGTAAGAAAATCGATGCAATAGTTCCAGAGATAATTGCGTATGTGTCGAAAAGTGTTCAAGAAACTGATTTTGGTAAAAACAAGATGAAAGTGGCATTATGTTAGCTTTTACTTGGAAACTTAAAAATATTGCTAAATATGCTTACACGTTCTGATAGAGTGATATTTGGACGAATAAAATGCGCTAACTGTAAGAAAATCGATGCAATAGTTCCAGAGATAATTGCATATGTGTCGAAAAGTGTTCAAGAAACTGATTTTGGTAAAAAGGAGATGAAAGTGGCATTATGTTAGCTTTTACTTGGAAACTTAAAAATATTGCTAAATAATGCTTACACATTCTGCTAGAGTGATATTAGACGAACAAAATGCGCTAAGTTGTAAGAAAATCGATGCAATAGTTCCAGAGATAATTGCGTATGTGTCGAAAAGTGTTCAAGAAACTGATTTTGGTAAAAACGAGATTGAAAGTGGCATTATGTTAGCTTTTACTTGGAAACTTAAAAATATGCTAAATAATGCTTACACATTCTGATAGAGTGATATTAGACGAACAAAATGCGCTAAGTTGTAAGAAAATCGATTGCAATAGTTCCAGAGATAATTGCGTATGTATGTCGAAAAGTGTTCAGGAAACTGATTTTGGTAAAAACGAGATGAAAGTGGCATTATGTTAGCTTTTACTTGGAAACTTAAAAATATTGCTAAATAATGCTTACACATTCTGATAGAGTGATATTAGACGAACAAAATGCGCTAAGTTGTAAGAAAATCGATGCAATAGTTCCAGAGATAATTGCGTATGTGTCGAAAGTGTTCAAGAAACTGATTTTGGTAAAAACGAGATGAAAGTGGCATTATGTTAGCTTTACTTGGAAACTTAAAAATATTGCTAAATAATGCTTACACATTCTGATAGAGTGATATTAGACGAACAAAATGCCGCTAAGTTGTAAGAAAATCGATGCAATAGTTCCAGAGATAATTGCGTATGTGTCGAAAAGGTTCAAGAAACTGATTTTGGTAAAAACAAGATGAAAGTGGCATTATGTTAGCTTTTACTTGGAAACTTAAAAATATTGCTAAATAATGCTTACACATTCTGATAGAGTGATATTGGACGAATAAAATGCGCTAAGTTGTAAGAAAATCGATGCAATAGTTCCAGAGATAATTGCGTATGTGTCGAAAAGTGTTCAAGAAACTGATTTTTGGTAAAAAGGAGATGAAAGTGGCATTATGTTAGCTTTTACTTGGAAACTTAAAAATATTGCTAAATAATGCTTACACATTCTGCTAGAGTGATATTAGACGAACAAAATGCGCTAAGTTGTAGAAAAATCGATGCAATAGTTCCAGAGATAATTGCGTATGTGTCGAAAAGTGTTCAGGAAACTGATTTTGGTAAAAACGATATGAAAGTGGCATTATGTTAGCTTTTACTTGGAAACTTAAAAATATGTGCTAAATAATGCTTACACATTCTGATAGAGTGATATTAGACGAACAAAATGCGCTAAGTTGTAAGAAAATCGATGCAATAGTTCCAGAGATAATTGCGTATGTGTCGAAAAGTGTTCAAGAAACTGATTTTGGTAAAAACGAGATGAAAGTGGCATTATGTTAGCTTTTTACTTGGAAACTTAAAAATATTGCTAAATAATGCTTACACGTTCTGATAGAGTGATATTAGACGAACAAAATGCGCTAAGTTGTAAGAAAATCGATGCAATAGTTCCAGAGATAATTGCGTATGTGTCGAAAAGTGTTCAAGAAACTGATTTTGGTAAAAACGAGATGAAAGTGGCATTATGTTAGCTTTTACTTGGAAACTAAAAATATTGCTAAATAATGCTTACACATTCTGATAGAGTGATATTAGACGAACAAAATGCGCTAAGTTGTAAGAAAAATCGATGCAATAGTTCCAGAGATAATTGCGTATGTGTCGAAAAAGTGTTCAAGAAACTGATTTTGGTAAAAACGAGATGAAAGTGGCATTATGTTAGCTTTTACTTGGAAACTTAAAAATATTGCTAAATAATGCTTACACATTCTGATAGAATGATATTAGACGAACAAAATGCGCTAAGTTGTAAGAAAATCGATGCAATAGTTCCAGAGATAATTGCGTATGTGTCGAAAAGTGTTCAGGAAACTGATTTTGGTAAAAACGAGATGAAAGTGGCATTATGTTAGCTTTTACTTGGAAACTTAAAAATATTGCTAAATAATGCTTACACTTTCTGATAGAGTGATATTAGACGAACAAAATGCGCTAAGTTGTAAGAAAATCGATGCAATAGTTCCAGAGATAATTGCGTATGTGTCGAAAAGTGTTCAAGAAACTGATTTTGGTAAAAACGAGATGAAAGTGGCATTATGTTAGCTTTT
>CAKAJB020000134.1:52500-55000 GCA_916610165.2 Gymnosoma rotundatum | reverse complement strand
AAAAGATGGTTCCCTCCAGTTTCTCTCAGGATAGCTGGTGCATTTAAAATTTATGTAAAACGATCTTATATGGGTAAAGCGAAATTTAGGAATTGCTTATTTTAAATAAAACAAAAAATTATAAAACTATAATGCTTGTCTCAAAAATCATAAATGTATGTGCTTGTCACATAAAAATTTATGGATTGTAAAATGTATATATATAATATATACAATGTGCTTGTCACAAAAGTCGTAACGAAATTTCTGTAGGCTGAAATAAAAAAATATATAATATTGATAATACTCTATAGTATTGTCATATATTTATAAAATGTTGCATACATTTTATTTAATAACAAACATAAAATTATAGTTGTACTTGTATAAAACGATTTTGTTTTTATATAAGTTAATAACTTGTTCTTTTAGAACTAAGACATGCGCAACAAAAATTTTATGTTAAAAAAAAAATACATTATTGAAGGAATTGATATATGCCAATTAAATGTTTGGTGTATTTTTGATTTCTTTCAATAAACAAATTTATGAATTGCTTTTTTTAAATAAAACAAAAAATATCACTCTAAGCGGTGGATCAATTGGCTCATGGATCGATGAAGAACGCAGCAAACTGTGCGTCATCGTGTGAACTGCAGGACACATGAACATCGATATTTTGAACGCATATCGCAGTCCATGCTGTAAGGTACTTTGATTTATAATTAAAGTGCTGCTTGGACTACATATGGTTGAGGGTTGTAAGACTATGCCTAATAAGTTGCTTTAATTATTATATTTAAAATCTGTATATTATTTTATATACAGATTTTTTTTTTTATAATTTTTTAAAGCACATGTTGTATTATTGGATAAAATTTATTCATAATACTAAAAGCTAAAGATATTAAAAATGCCTCACATTAAACAAAATCAAAATAATTTCTTTGATTTTGTTGAGGAAAGTCTAGCATAAAAAATCATTTATGAATCTAGAATTGTCTCATTAAAGAAATCAAAATAATCAACATCCATTTTATGGATAAACAATGTGTGCGTAGGTGCAGCGCATAAGAGGGGGAGCAGCAGCAGCCAAATTTGTTGAATGTTGCTCTAATGTGTGGGTTCGATCAATCCAAGGCAGAACGAAAAAGATTTTATTGATGATGATGGTAGTTTTTTTATATTCTTATTAAAATAAAAATAATTTTACATATATACAACCTCAACTCATATGGGATTACCCCCTGAATTTAAGCATATTAATGAGGGGTGGAAAAGAAACTAACAAGGATTTTCTTAGTAGCGGCGAGCGAAAAGAAAACAGTTCAGCACTAAGTCACTTTGTCTTTACGGCAAATGTGAGATGCAGTGTATGGAATGTCAAATTTCTAGTATGAGAAATTAACGATTTAAGTCCTTCTTAAATGAGGCCATTTACCCATAGAGGGTGCCAGGCCCGTATAACGTTAATGATTACTAGATGACATTTCCAAAGAGTCGTGTTGCTTGATAGTGCAGCACTAAGTGGGTGGTAAACTCCATCTAAAACTAAATATAACCATGAGACCGATAATAAACAAGTACCTTGAGGGAAAGTTGAAAAGAACTCTGAATAGAGAGTTAAATAGTACGTGAAACTGCTTAGAGGTTAAGCCCGCTGAACCTGAATATCCGTTATAGAAAATTTATCATTATGATTTTAATATTTATAAATATTATAATAATGGTGTGCATTTTTTCTATAGAGGACATTGTAATCTATTAATATTGTAATATTTATCATAAGATCAATATGCGTAAGTTTATTCAAATTATTTTGCTTGCAATTTAATATAGAATAAATGCTTTTGATTTGATAAAGTATTGATAGATTTATTATATATAGTGCTTAAATAAATTTATATTTTATAATGGCATATTAATCATTGATTTTTATGTTTATTATATGCACTTATATGATTAACAATGCGAAAAATTCAGGATACCTTCGGGACCCGTCTTGAAACGCGGACCAAGGAGTCTAATATATTTGCAAGTTATTGGGAATAAAAATCCTAATAGCGTAATTAACATAACTTTAAATGGGATTAGTTTTTAGTCTATTTTTAATAGCCTATTAATTCAATCCCGGGGCGTTCTATACAGTTATGTATAATAATATTTATATTATTTATACCTCTAACTAGAGCGTACCTTGAGCATATATGCTGTGACCCGAAAGATGGTGAACTATACTTGATCAGGTTGAAGTCAGGGGAAACCCTGATGGAAGACCGAAACAGTTCTGACGTGCAAATCGATTGTCAGAATTGAGTATAGGGGCGAAAGACCAATCGAACCATCTAGTAGCTGGTTCCCTCCGAAGTTTCCCTCAGCATAGCTGGTGCATTTAAAATTTATGTAAAATAATCTTATCTGGTAAAGCGAATGATTAGAGGCCTTAGGGTCGAAACGATCTTAACCTATTCTCAAACTTTAAATGAGTAAGAACCTCACCTTTCTTGGTATGAAGGTTGTG
>CAKAJB020000134.1:5000-47500 GCA_916610165.2 Gymnosoma rotundatum | reverse complement strand
CATAAAAAATCAAATTGAGGCCAATGGAAGGGGTGAAGGACGAACGCTGTCTCCTGCTGAACTTAAATGTCGTTTGGGAATTTTGGAGTCCTACTTTAAGCAGATTTTAACGTTTCAAACCCAGATAGAGAAATATGATCCAGAAGACGGTGGTCGGCCCGAAATTGAGGATTTGTACATAGCAGCTAAATTGAGTATTCAGGCACAGCTTGGTGAAGATGTTCAAAATACAACAATGTCAGACTCCACAATTTGTTTCCCTGTTTCCAACCATAAATTGCCCCAGCTTAAATTGCCCACATTTAGTGGTAAGTACAGTGAGTACAAAAATTTTATAACGTCGTTCAGCCAAGTTATTGATCGTGAGTTTGGTCTGTCAAATATTGAAAAATTTAACCATTTGCTAAATTGCCTTCATGGCCAAGCTCTCGAAACGGTCAAAGCCCGTAAGAATGATGTTCAAGCTGGTAAGCCTAAGTCTAAAAATTCTAAACCTGGATACACTTTTTCGGTCTCAAAAACTTTTGTCCACTTTGCTCAAAACCCGATCATACCATTAATCGTTGTTCTCGCTTCAAGGATATGGATGTAGTTTCTCGGTTCGAAAATATTAAACGACTTGGTCTTTGTATAAATTGCTTGTCGAAAGGGCATCAAGTTAATAGCTGTTCATCCTCCTTTAAATGCAAAATTTGTTCTCGGTCTCATCATAGTTTACTTCATCGCCCCCAGCCGCCAGGTCCCTCGTCTCCTGCCGCTGAATCAACCCCTAGTACTTCTCGCTCTGCCGTGAACGAAATTTCTGGCTCGGTCCACAGCCATATGGAAAAATCCTCACCTGAACAGGTATTGCTTGCTACTGCCATGGTTTTAGTTCGCGATTCTACTGGTCATTATCAATTGGGACGCGCTTTGTTGGATTCTTGCTCCCAATTGAATTTCATTACTGATGAATTTTCTCAAAAGTTGCATCTGCCTCGTACCAAACAAACTACTGAAGTCGCTGGTAAAGGAAACAGTTTCACTAAAACCAAATACAGGTCGTCCACAAATGTAAAATCTCGTTGCACTGAATTTGACGTCTCGCTCTCGTTTTGCATTACTCCTCACATTTCGTACCAACCCGATCCCGAACTTGATATCTCATCCTGGAATTTGCCACCGAACACCCAGCTCGCAGATGAAGAGTTCTTTAAATCCAAGCGGATTGATTTGCTCATTGGTACAGAAACCTATTTTGATATATTGTCGGTAGGTCAAATTAAACTTGGTCCTAATTTACCCAGATTGCAGAAAACAGTATTTGGATGGATAGTTGCTGGTAGATACAACTCGAATCAACCTAAGACGTTTGGCTCCTGTATGCTGTCACTAGAAGAAGAAATTGATGTTAAACTTCAGCGTTTGTGGGAAATTGAAGAAGTTGATAATGGCTCAAATGTTCTAACACAAGAACAATCCGAGTGTGAAACGTTTTTCGATGATACCGTGTACCGTGAATCCACTGGTAGGATTGTTGTTAAGCTACCCTTTAAAGATGCTCCTGACTCTTTAGGTTTATCGAAAAATATGGCTCTTAAAAGATTTGCTTCTCAAGAAAGAAGATTTGCTCGCGACAACGATTTAAAGAAGCAATACGTGGCCTTCATGGAAGAGTATGAAAAATGTGGTCACATGAGTTTAGTTCGCAACCCACGGTTACATGAGCCCCATTATTTCATCCCTCACCACTGTGTCTTCAAGCTCAATAGCACTTCAACAAAGTTAAGAGTGGTCTTTGACGCTTCATGTGCAACATCGACCCATAAATCGCTTAATGATATTTTAATGATTGGCCCAACAATACAGGATGAGTTGTACAACATACTGGTTCGTTTTCGTCTCTATCGTTTCGCAATCACGGCTGATATTGTTAAAATGTATCGTCAGGTGCTTATCGCTCCATGTGACAGAAAATTTCAACATATTTTGTGGAGAAATTCTGAAGAAGAGGAAGTTCAAGTATACCAGCTCAATACTGTTACTTATGGAATGTCAGCTGCACCTTATCTCGCCGTAAAAAGTCTTCATTACCTCGCGGATCAATATTCAGAAGAATTTGAACTTGGCTCTAAAACCATTAAATCATCGTTTTATGTAGATGATTTTTTGGGTGGCGCAGATACTTTGAAAGAACTAACTCAGATGAAAAATGAAGTTACTTCAGTGTTATCTCGAGGCTGTTTTCAGCTTGATAAGTGGCACTCAAACCATCAAAATTTTCGAAATGACTCAACTGTTAAAGATTTAAATATTGATGAATCATCCATAACAAATGCTCTTGGTATAACTTGGGATCAAAATAAAGATATTTTTCTCTTTTCGTTTTCACCTAAGTCTCAGTTGAATGACAGAATCACAAAACGGTCATTTCTTTCGCTTTCATCATCGCTCTTTGATCCGCTTGGACTCTTGGCTCCGCTCATTATCAAAGCAAAAATAATTATGCAGGAATTGTGGATTTTAAAAATTGGTTGGGATGAGTCTATTCCTCATGAAATACTTACAGCCTGGCAAAACTTTGTCTCAGATCTTCAACTGTTGTCTTCACTTAAAATTCCTCGCTATTGCCTTGCTGCCTCTGCTCAATCTATTCAACTTCATGGTTTTTGCGACTCATCAATTCGCGCTTATGGTTGTTGTTTTTACCTTCGTGTCACCGATTCTTTTCGAAATATTTCTGTTCACCTTCTCACCGCAAAATCTAGAGTTGCTCCTACAAGACGAAAATCTTTGCCCAAATTAGAATTGTGTGGAGCTCAACTTCTTGCGAAGCTATATTCAAAAATTAGAAGACTTTTCGTTTCCAAAGCTCCCGTGGTAATTCTCTGGACAGATTCGCAAATTGTTCTTCATTGGCTCAAGCAGCACTCATCAACTTTATCCGTTTGTGTTGGCAACAGAGTATCTGAAATTCAAGATCTAACAAATGGATGTATTTGGCGACATGTACCGACGCATTGTAATCCAGCAGATATCGTTTCTCGCGGCTCAACAGTACAAGAACTTGCTTCATCTATCTGGTTCATTGGCCCTTCGTTTCTCTCTTCGAATTCGTCCCAATGGCCAGCTAATAAGTTTACTGAAGTTTCAAAAGAAGCTCAAGACGAAATAAATAAGGAGAAACGTAAAACAGCACTGTGTCTAGAGGTTAAATCTAATTACATCTTAAAGTCAATTGAAAAATATAGTTCATATTTGAAAATTATTCGTGTTGTTGCGTGGATGCTTCGTTTTTCACAAAAATATAAAACTAATCTTTTAAATACTGACTCTTTACAACCCCAAGAACTCCAAGATGCCCTACTTCGCATAGTTTTCAACATACAGCAGCTCTATTTTAAAGATGACATAACACGAGCCGTAAAGAAAAAAGATCCGCAAGGTGCTCTCAAGTGTCTCAACCCCTTTGTAGATGCTTCAAGTGGCTTTAATTTGCTCAAAGTCGGCGGTCGATTAGAGTATGCTGCAATTTCTGAAGGTCAGAAACACCCTATAATACTGCCTGCCAAAAATCATTTCGTAATTTGCTATATACGTCATATCCATATTAGTAACTATCATGCTGGACCAAAGGCTCTTATGTCGCTTATTCGTCAACAATTTTGGATCATCAATTCCCGAAACCTTTGTCGTAAAATTGTCAACTCATGCGTCCAATGCATTCGTTATAGGCCAAAATTGCTTCAACAAATGATGGGAAACTTACCAGTAGAACGGCTCAACCCTGGTAGACCATTCGCCCGATGTGCCGTAGATTTTTGTGGTCCAGTCAACACATATTATCGTATACGAGGGAAGATTCCATATAAAACCTACATTGCTGTTTTTGTTTGTCTTGCAACCAAGGCAGTACACATTGAAGTGGTTTCGAATCTGTCAACAGATGTCTTTATTGCGGCTCTTAAAAGGCTAATTGGTCGAAGAGGTTTGCCCACAAATATTTTCTGCGACAACACAACAAATTTTGTCGGCGCAAACTCGAAGTTGGCAGAATTAAAATCGTTTTTATTTAATCGCATCAACGCAAATGCCATTATGAACTTTTGTTGTAATGAATTTATTAATTTTCGTTTTATTCCCCCCAGAGCTCCTCATTTTGGTGGATTGTGGGAAGCAGCTGTTAAATCGACAAAGAGTCATCTCTCGAAAACACTGGCCAACACACGGCTCACTTACGAAGAGCTCGCAACAGCAATGGTTGGCATTGAAGCTATCCTGAACTCGAGGCCCATTTCACCGTTATCATCCGATCCAAGTGACTTTGAAGCTCTCACACCAGGCCATTTTCTCATTGGGTCAGCTCTTCGTGCATTGCCAGAACGAGATGTTTCATCAAAGCCAATCGACCATTTAGAACATTGGGCTCGAATAAGTGCCATCAAGCAACGATTTTGGAAGAAGTGGTCCCATGACTATATAAATGAGCTCCAGACTAGAAATAAGTGGACAGTCTCCAATAAAAACATCACTACTGGTGCGCTGGTTCTCATTTATGAAGATAACTTACCTCCACAAAAATGGCTCTTAGGCAAGATCATCAACGTGGTATATGGCAGAGATGAACGTGTAGGAGTGGTAGATATCAAAACAGCTAAAGGAGTTATACGTCGCCCTATCCACAGACTGGCTCTATTAATTTCATCTTGAAAGTGTCCTTTCAATGGGGCCGGCATGTTAGGTCAACGTATAAATATTATTTATTATATTTATTTTTTATTTACTTAATTTTGCTTTATTCTGTTAATTAAAGTTCATAACATTTTTCTTCTTTTGTACCACTGTATTTTTATCGTATTTTATCACAAAGTGGCTCACTGTTCACATTCTTTTTATGTATCCCGTTAGTTTTTATACTTGTTTGTTACTTAAATTCTTTTAAGTAGTATGTTTTGTTGTTGTTAAAAAGAATGCATTTACTTGAATTGTAAACTAATATGTATACATAATAATATTGTTTTGGTAATTTAAATATAAATCATAAAAGAAGTTGAATAAGTACATTGGAAGTGACAACAAAATAATAACAACAAAAACAGTGGCCCTTTGTTAAAGAATGTACATTGGTAATGTTATTTTAAGTAAAAAGAATATTTTTTGAAATAATAAAACAGTGTTAATCTTGAAGTGAAACAAATCGGGTGTTTTGTTATTTTATACGGTCGCAATTTCTATAGAAACAAGTAAGTTTTTGTAGTGCCTCAGAATTTAAGTTTAGTAGCGTATAGATAACAACTTAAAATTACCAAGTTGCTCTATATTGCTGCCGGTAAGGAAAACGCTCCTTATCGTACATATATACAGAATATAGTTTCAATCGTAATAGAAAGAATATAATAATAAATTTTTATATTCGACTTGTAAAATTGTGAAAAACATCAAAATAATGAAATTCATATTATATTGTAACTTTATAAGACAATATCATCAAAATGAAAACAATGAAATTCATCAAAGCAATAGAATTCATATGTATCAAATATTGCTTTGCTTTATAAAACTTATATTCGACTTGTAAAATTGTGAAGAATATTAAAATAATGAAATTCATATTGCATTTTAACTTTATAATGCTATATCATCAAAATCAAAACAATGAAATTCATCAAAAAAATGAAATTCATATGTATCAAACATTGCTTTGCTTTATAAAATCGAAAAGTCTTATTTTATTTATAAGGCAATATCATCAAAGTCTGTGTTTTATAAATTGTCTAAATAATATAAGCTCTATAATATAAAATGAAGATTGTTTCAATCAATACAGAAAGATTACTATTTATATTCGACTTGCAAAATTGTGAAGAATATGAAAATAATGAAAATCATTTTATATTTTAACATTATAGGGCAAAATTATCAAAATCAAAACAATGAAAATCATATGTATCAAACATTGCTTTGCTTTATAAAATCGAAAAGTCTTATTTTATTTATAAGGCAATATCGTCAAAGTCTGTGTTTTATAAATTGTCTAAATAATATAAGCTCTATAATATAAAATGAAGATTGTTTCAATCAATACAGAAAGAATACTATTTATATTCGACTTGCAAAATTGTGAAGAATATGAAAATAATGAAAATCATTTTATATTTTAACATTATAGGGCAAAATTATCAAAATCAAAACAATTAAAATCATATGTATCAAACATTGCTTTGCTTTATAAAATCGAAAAGTCTTATTTTATTTATAAGGCAATATCGTCAAAGTCTGTGTTTTATAAATTGTCTAAATAATATAAGCTCTATAATATAAAATGAAGATTGTTTCAATCAATACAGAAAGAATACTATTTATATTCGACTTGCAAAATTGTGAAGAATATGAAAATAATGAAAATCATTTTATATTTTAACATTATAAGGCAATATTATCAAATTCAAAACAATGAAAATCATATGTATCAACATTGATTTGCTTTATAAAATCGAAAGGTCTTATTTTATTTATAAGGCAATATCATCAAAGTCTGTGTTTTATAAATTGTCTAAATAATATAAGCTCTATAATATAAAATGAAGATTATCTCAATCAATACAGAAAGATTACTATTTATATTCGACTTGCAAAATTGTGAAGAATATGAAAATAATGAAAATCATTTTATATTTTAACATTATAGGGCAAAATTATCAAAATCAAAACAATGAAAATCATATGTATCAAACATTGCTTTGCTTTATAAAATCGAAAAGTCTTATTTTATTTATAAGGCAATATCGTCAAAGTCTGTGTTTTATAAATTGTCTAAATAATATAAGCTCTATAATATAAAATGAAGATTGTTTCAATCAATACAGAAAGAATATAATTATAAATGTTACTATTTATATTCGATTTGCAAAATTGTGAAGAATATGAAAATAATGAAAATCATTTTATATTTTAACATTATAAGGCAATATTTTCAAAATCAAAACAATGAAATTCATCAAAGCAATAGAATTCATATGTATCAAATATTGCTTTGCTTTATAAAACTTAAAAACTTAGACGGCGGCAATAACTTATACATTATTTAAATAAACAAGAGTCTTCTAATCAATATAAAAGTATTTTTAAAACAATTAACGAGTTTCGCTCTGTCCCTATCTTCAATCTATCGAAAAGTCTTACTTTATTTATAAGACAATATCATCAAAGTCTGTGTTTTATAAATTGTCTAAATAATATAAGCTCTATAATATAAAATGAAGATTGTTTTAATCAATAAAGAAAGAATATAATTATAAATATTGCTATTTATATTCGACTTGTAAAATTGTGAAGAATATGAAAATAATGAAAATCATTTTATATTTTAACATTATAAGGCAATATTATCAAAATCAAAACAATGAAATTCATCAAAGCAATAGAATTCATATGTATCAAATATTGCTTTGCTTTATAAAACTTAAAAACTTAAACGGCGGCAATAACTTATACATTATTTAAATAAACAAGAGTATTTTTTATCAATTTAAAAGTATTTTTTAAAACAATTAACGAGTTTCGCTCAAATCTATCGAAAAATCTTATTTTTCTGTATTATAATATAGTGGTAAGAATACCAAAGTTGCGGGTAAGTTGTATGAAAAACAAAATTGGCGGGTAACCATGCTGAAATCATCTTTAAGTAATGTTGTTGAAATGAAATTATGGTGAAAAAACCACGACGATTTTGTTTTTTCTTTTTTAATATCGTGTATGAAAATCAAATGTAGTGATGTTTTGAAGTGAAAATTTTGTGTTTTGGATGGACTATCGTTCGCATATCTTTTTGACGTGTTGGCGATGAGTTCGTCATAATTTTTGGAAATTTGTTTTAAATACATGATGTTGAAATAATTATACTCAAAATGTGTTGGGGATTAAAAAAGGAAGAAAAATTATAAGAAAGAATGCTTTTGATGATGTATTCATTAAATGTTATTTGTGATGCGTGAAAACACTTACTTTTATTATAAAATAAGAAATATAAAAAGAAAAATAAAAGTTTGATCAATGGATTTTTGTTCGCCTAATTTATTTTTTTAAATGGGTTGGCAAGAATTCGTACTATGATGATCTCTTTACTTTTATTATAAAATAAGAAATGCGAAGTTGTGAGACAAAAATAAAAGTTTGATCAACGGATTTTTGTTCGCCTAATTTATTTTTTTAAATGGGTTGGCATGAATTCGTACTATGATGATCTCTTTACTTTTATTATAAAATAAGAAATGTGAAGTTGTGAAGTTGTGAGACGAAAATAAAAGTTTGATCAATGGATTTTTGTTCGCATAATTTATTTTTTTAAATGGGTTAGCAAGAATTCGTACTATGATGATCTCTTTACTTTATTATAAAATAAGAAATGTGAAGTTGTGAAACAAAAATAAAAGTTTGATCAATGGATTTTTGTTCGCCTAATTTATTTTTTTAAATGGGTTAGCAAGAATTCGTAATATGCATCGTACTAAAATTGTTTCGAAGCATAAACATCACGTTTGTTATTTTGCTGATTTCATCAAAGAGTTACTAAAATAAAAATACAAATAAAGAAAAACGAAACAAAATATTATATAATGGCAAAGTGGCGGTATACTTTTTTCCATAACATTTTTATTCCTACACCCAACACACAATATGGAAAAAAGGTATGTGTATATTCCGACTGGCGACCGGAATTGTTTTATTAGAAGTGACATAAATGTCACTAGCAGTTTTTCATCAATAGAGTATTATTATTAAAGTAAACTCGATACGAAATTTAACAAAGTGCGAAAACGGATTGTTCTTACTTCATAGAGACCTTATAAAAATTTTTTATGTTGGTCTCCATTACTTCAACTAATTTTTGAAGTTTTTGGGGATAACAACATTAAAAATTAAGAAAGAAAAAATTTTCTTGTGGTGTTTTTTTTAAAGATAAAACATATAAGATATAAGAAAAATGTGTAATTCTGAATTACATATCAAAATGAAATCATATGTATTGGAAAATACTATATGATGTAATGATAAAATAAATAGATGAAATAAAATGATAATATAAATTATTATTCGAAAAAACATCGAATAATAATAACAGAAATATTTGAATATGATAATGGCGATAATGACGCATAAAATCTGATTTTTCGTTAATTTTCCTTTCATTATTATGAAGAAAATTGAAAATTTTAAAACATTATTCTGGTTGATCCTGCCAGTAGTTATATGCTTGTCTCAAAGATTAAGCCATGCATGTCTAAGTACACACGAATTAAAAGTGAAACCGCAAAAGGCTCATTATATCAGTTATGGTTCCTTAGATCGTTAGCAGTTACTTGGATAACTGTGGTAATTCTAGAGCTAATACATGCATTATAAACACGGACCTTTGGGACGTGTGCTTTTATTAGGCTAAAACCAAGCGATCGCAAGATCGTTATTATGGTTGAACTCTAGATAACTTGCAGATCGCATGGTCTCGTACCGGCGACAGATCTTTCAAATGTCTGCCCTATCAACTTTTGATGGTAGTATCTAGGACTACCATGGTTGCTACGGGTAACGGGGAATCAGGGTTCGATTCCGGAGAGGGAGCCTGAGAAACGGCTACCACATCTAAGGAAGGCAGCAGGCGCGTAAATTACCCACTCCCAGCTCGGGGAGGTAGTGACGAAAAATAACAATACAGGACTCATATTAGAGGCCCTGTAATTGGAATGAGTACACTTTAAATCCTTTAACAAGGACCTATTGGAGGGCAAGTCTGGTGCCAGCAGCCGCGGTAACTCCAGCTCCAATAGCGTATATTAAAGTTGTTGCGGTAAAAACGTTCGTAGTTGAACTTGTGCTTCATATGGGTAGTACAACTATAATTGTAGTTTGTACTGTACCTTATGTATGTAAGCGTATTACCGGTGGAGTTCTTATGTGTGTTAGATACTTGTATTTTTCACATGTTCCTCCTATTTAAACCTGCTTCAGTGCTCTTCATCGAGTGTTGTTGTGGGCCGGTACAATTACTTTGAACAAATTAGAGTGCTTAAAGCAGGCTCCAAATGCCTGAATATTTTGTGCATGGAATAATGAAATAAGACCCCTGTTCTACTTTCATTGGTTTTTAGATCAAGAGGTAATGATTAATAGAAGCAGTTTGGGGGCATTAGTATTACGACGCGAGAGGTGAAATTCTTGGACCGTCGTAAGACTAACTTAAGCGAAAGCATTTGCCAAAGATGTTTTCATTAATCAAGAACGAAAGTTAGAGGTTCGAAGGCGATCAGATACCGCCCTAGTTCTAACCATAAACGATGCCAGCTAGCAATTGGGTGTAGCTACTATCATGGCTCTCTCAGTCGCTTCCCGGGAAACCAAAGCTTTTGGGCTCCGGGGGAAGTATGGTTGCAAAGCTGAAACTTAAAGGAATTGACGGAAGGGCACCACCAGGAGTGGAGCCTGCGGCTTAATTTGACTCAACACGGGAAAACTTACCAGGTCCGAACATAAGTGTGTAAGACAGATTGATAGCTCTTTCTCGAATCTATGGGTGGTGGTGCATGGCCGTTCTTAGTTCGTGGAGTGATTTGTCTGGTTAATTCCGATAACGAACGAGACTCAAATATATTAAATAGATGCTTTCAGGATTATGGTGTTTGAAGCTTTTTGTAACCTTCATTCATGAGCACAGTAAAATGTGTGAGTGTTTGAGGTCGTCTACAAGAGTGGAGCCGTACCTGTTGGTTTGTCCCATTATAAGGACACTAGCTTCTTAAATGGACAAATTGCGTCTAGCAATAACGAGATTGAGCAATAACAGATCTGTGATGCCCTTAGATGTCCTGGGCGGCACGCGCGCTACAATGAAAGTATCAACGTGTATTTCCTATACCGAGAGGTCCGGGTAAACCGCTGAACCACTTTCATGCTTGGGATTGTGAACTGAAACTGTTCACATGAACTTGGAATTCCTAGTAAATGTGAGTCATTAACTCGCATTGATTAAGTCCCTGCCCTTTGTGCACACCGCCCGTCGCTACTACCGATTGAATTATTTAGTGAGGTCTTCGGACGTGATCACTGTAACGCCTTGTGTGTTACGGATGTTTCGCAAAAGTTGACCGAACTTGATTATTTAGAGGAAGTAAAAGTCGTAACAAGGTTTCCGTAGGTGAACCTGCGGAAGGATCACTAATGTGTTCCTTACCGAATGAAAAACTATAAAAATTATAATAATAAAATTATAATAAAAAATTATAAAATTATATGCTTGTCTCAAAAATCATAAATGTGCTTGTCACATAAAAATGTATGGATTAAAAAATGTATATATATATAATATATACAATGTGCTTGTCACAAGAATATAGGGGCGAAAGACCAATGGAACCATCTAATTGATGGTTCCCTCCAGTTTCTCTCAGGATAGCTGGTGCATTTAAAATTTATGTAAAATGATCTTATTTGGCCAAAGAAAGCGAAGTATTAGAGGCCTTAGGGTCGAAACGAACTAAACAAATTTATGAATTTGAAAAATGTATATATATATATATATATATATATATATATATATATATATATGCACAGCGCTTCATTTGGGGACACAAAAATTTTTAATTTTTTTGTACGAAATTATATAGTTTTAGAAAAATTATAGACCTAGAATCAGAAATTTCTATATAATTCTTTTTAAGATCGGAGAAAAAGCGTTTGCAATATATAGCGTTTTATTTAAAGTCATTTATATACCGTGCGCTTTCTTTGGATCACTGTCCTCAATACTTACTGTATGTACATACGAATTATTATTGCCAGATGTTCTATTCATTTTGTACTTCATTTCCGCCGGCGTAATGTTAATTTGCCAGGCATCGTAATTTTAATACTAATTGTATTAGTGCAGCCAATTAGATTTTTAGTAAATGTGTTTTATTATTCAAATTTGGCAGTATACAAAAAAAAAAACTTTTATCATAAATACTAAACAAATTTAAGCAAAATGAAATAGTCATGTAAATTATAAAATTACAACATATAAAAAAACATACTTCATATGTTAGTTATTTATTTTGTGTTCACAATTTAATAAAATTGACAAAATATTATAACACATCAGTATCCGGCAACGCTTCAATATATAAAAAGCCAACCACAGGACGGAAAATGTAATTTTAAACAAAAAATCTTAAATGAAAGATATAGAAGCAACTGCTAATTTCGCAGTTATACGCTATCTCCAGATCTAGTTAAGCGACAATTCTGCAAAACAAGAGAGTTATCCATAGGACGTAAAATGCAATTTCAAAATGAAAAAACTACAACAACTGCTAGCTTCGGAATTATGGACCTCAATAGTTTTTGTTTTTATTAAAAGAGATCTAGTTTACGTTTGATACTTCAAAATAAAGAAAAGA
Source organism: Gymnosoma rotundatum (assembly GCA_916610165.2). Classification (NCBI taxonomy): domain Eukaryota; kingdom Metazoa; phylum Arthropoda; class Insecta; order Diptera; family Tachinidae; genus Gymnosoma; species Gymnosoma rotundatum. The sequence continues at coordinate 35,090 of CAKAJB020000134.1, read as the reverse complement.
TGCAAAATAAAACTTTAAGTAAAAAATTTTATATAAAAATTTTGCGGCAATTTTAACCTTCAGAATTGTTGATTTCTAAAACTTTTATGTTTTGTTTGGTTTTGTAAAAAACAATTTCAAGTAAAAATTTTTTAATGACAAAATTAACAGCAACTGCTATCTTTGGAGTTAAAAAACTCCAAAATTTGTGTATATAGCTTCATAGTAAGAGTAATTTCACGGAAAAATATATTACATAAATTTATATTTAATGTGGGCTAACTTCATATCTAGTTTACTGTCAATGCTACAAAAATAAAATACATTTTTAAAGAAAAAAAGTTAAATAAAAAAAATGCAGCTATTTTTTTAGAGTTATAGATCTCAATAATTTTAATATTTAGAATATGCTATTTCCTGATGCAGCTTACCGCCAAATATTTCATATGGGCAAACTCCAGATCTACTTTCCGTTAATCTTTCAGAATAAATATAAAAACAATTGGCTGCAACTTCTAGTTTCGAAGTTATATACCTCTATAGTTTTTATATATTGCATCGGCCGTCTTCGGATCTACCTACCTAACCAATGTACCAAAAAAAAGTTGTTATCTATAGAATTTAAAGTATAATGTTAAGCAAGGCAAGACTTAGTTTAAGAATTATGGACTTCTAAACCTTTTATATTTTTTTATCTCCAGATCTAGATTACCCTTATTGTTCTAAAACTACATACGAAATAAAACTCAACTTAAATCAAACAATTTTATTGATAAAATTGGCGACAGGCGCCAATTTCAGACTTAAAGATCATTATAGTTTTTATTTAGTGGATTTCTCCAGAGTTATCCATAGATAAGTATGATAAAACAAAAGCAAGTGCGTGAAACAGTGTACTCGGGAACTTTGCAACAAAAGCTGTAAGAGGTAGACGGGGACTTAGCAATTTATAAAATTAAAAAATAACGTATGAGAATATAAATTGCAGAAAATTGTCATTGCATAATTTGCCAACACTAAGCAAAAAACTTATTTTTGTTCAATATAGGTAAATCAAATGCTTTTTAATGTATGTACATATGTATATAACGCTATTTAATAATATTATATACACATTGATAATTAACATTATTGGACAAAAATATTGCAAACGTATTTGCTCTCAGTACGGAACAAATTACATTCTATATTCGCTTCTAGAAAATCAAACTAAAAGCTTTACCGGCTAAATATGCCATAAGTAATAATAAAAATATATTACTCAATGATCTGTGTATATTAGCATACAATGAATATCAATGTAAATAAAAATCAATAAAAAGTGGGTTTGAAAATTTTAATGTGAAAGTTCCGTTTGTCAGCACTGATTATATTTAAAGAATTGTGCCAAAAAGTACCTACTACCCTAGCTAAATTATAGAAAAAGAACAAAATAATATTTTTATGTATGGAGTGTGACAGTAATAATTACAGAAAAAATATTAAATTCGCCTATGCTGCCACCTGGTAATTAATTCGCATTAGTTACACCTATTATTTCGCCGTGCATAAAATGATAAAATCCACGGCGAAATTATATTAGCTCAGTGGTTTTGTTTACATTTTATTCTGAAAAGCTCAAAATTTATTTAAACATTACTGAAAACATTTAAAGCTTGACATTTTTATAAAGATTTATTTCACCAATTAAATTGCAAGTTTGTTACTTTAAAGAATTCCTTCTTGTATTTTGTTCTGTTATTTTTAAGATACTCAGTCCAACAAGAAACTACAAAATCTCTTTGCATATACTTTATATAATACTATTTGGTGCTTTAAATAAAGTTGTACCAATTGGCTTCTATTAGCAATACTTTGTAGGGAATTTTTTGATTTGGGTATATTTTTTTAGAGTTGCATAAAAAGTACATGTTATCACGTTTTTGTTATTAGGGAGTGTATGACTGCAATGTGGTTTCCCTTTTTACATAAAAAATGTAAACAAACTGTGCAAGGTACATTTATTTTACTAGATAGTAGCGGCTCTGCAAACAAATACAAAGATGCAAGAACAACATGGCTTCTTATTGCTGTTTTGTCCATTGGAAAAAGCAGAAAGACAAATAATAAAAAAAACATATTGCTTAAAATACACATGCTTCTTTTGTGAATAATGAATTCGACATTGCATCTACCTTGTATTATTTCGCCATGGTTACACCTGTTATTTCGCCGTGCATAGAATGATAAAAACTACTGCGAAATTATATTAGCTCAGTCGTTTTGTTTATTTTTTTATTCTAAAAAGCTCAAAATTTATTTAAGCATTAGTGAAATTTTTTAAAGCTTTAAATTTTTACAAAGACCAACAGCCAGTTTTTGACTTCATATTTACATACACATTTAGTTAATTTGCATTTAAATTTAAGTAATATTTAAATACAACAAATATAATATAATAATAATATATAATATAATATTTAATGCAAAAAATACATAGTTGCAAGAACAACAGGGATTTTTATTGCTGTTTTGTCCATTGAAAAAATCAGAAAGAGAAGTAATACATAAACATATTGCTTAAAATACATATGCTTCTTTTGTTTTGCAAATGCTTGTTGCTGGTGTTTTTTGAAATTTGGAAACAAACGTAGTAACATATAAACAGCTTTTGACATTTACAACCAGATACCTGCTCGGCGGACGACACTACCTAGTAAAATAAACTTTTTTGTATGGAGTTTGACAGTAATGAACCAGCAAAAAATAATGAGTTCGCCGAAATCATTACTGCTAAACTCCATAAATAAAAAATATAAATTTTTCGTATATGGAGTTTGGTAGTACAGCGAAAAATAATGAGTTCGCTTACGCTGCTACCTGGTAATTGATTAGCCTTGGTTACACCCATGATGAAATAATACAGGTGGTCGCGATGGCGAATTCATTAATTTCGCCGTAAACGCTAAATGTTAATCTCCATATATAAAAAATATGTATAATTTTTTTCATATGGTGTTTGAAATTTAGCATATACGGCGAAAATTAATGAATTCGCCATTGCAACCACCTGGTATTATTTCGCCATGCATAGAATGATAAAAACTACGGCGAAATTATATTAGCTCAGTCGTTTTGTTTATTTTTTTATTCTAAAAAGCTCAAAATTTATTAAGCACTTGTGAAATTTTTTAAAGCTTTAAATTTTTACAAAGACCAACAGCCAGTTTTTGACTTCATATTTACATACACATTTAGTTAATTTGCATTTAAATTTAAGTAATATTTAAATACAGTTTCTGTTTTTCCGTCATTTTTGATCGTTCTCATTTAACTATGATAAAAATATGGCAGCATTACGAAATATCAACATAAATCTCCATTGTTTATGAAAAACAGCTGCCAACAAGCACAATGAATTTCAAATTTTGTGAAAAATATTTTAAATATATTAAAAAGTGTCAGCGATACTCATGTATTCACCACCTAAACTTATTTTATTTATTAATTTAACTTTTTAATTAATATTTTCATAAAAAAATATGTGCAAAACGTAAAATATTGTTTTATCAATGGCTAAAATGTTTGTTAACTTTTGTTTAGTTTTGCGAAACTACAAAAAAAAAGCCATAACCATATGGTAAAACTGTATTATTTAAATGGACTTTAAATGCGCAAGATTGGTCATTAAAGTTTCATTTAAGTGTGCATTGAAAAACTGAATTGTGTACTTAAATAGAACATAAATATAAATGAAATTTAAATACGAAGTCAAAAACTGACCCTAATTTCACCAATTATATTGCAAGTTTGTTACTTAAAAGAATTCGTTCTTGTATTTTGTTCTGTTATTTTTAAGATACTCAGTAAACAAGAAACAACAAAATCGCTTTGCATACACTTTACTTAATACCATTTGGTGCTTTTAATAAAGTGATACCAGTGGGCTTCTATTAGCAATACCTCATAATATATTTTATTTTTGCTTTTTAAATTTTTATTTGTAAAATTTAATTTTTTTATTTATTAAAATTATTTGAAAACCTCTTTTACAAATGCTTTTAAAGTTTTGACAACGCTGAACATAAAAACCAAGGCGAATCAATTACCAGGTGGCAGCGTAGGCAAAATCATAAATTTTCCTAGTGATAGCTACTGTCAAACTCCATATATAAAAAAAATCAGAGTATATTTTTTATATATGAAGTTTGACAGTAATTTTTACCGGCAAATTGCATTGAATTCACCTACGCTGCCACCTGGTAATTGATTCGCCTTTGTAAAAACATGCTTTCTTTTGTCGAGAAAATGATAAAAAACTTTGTAGGGTATTTTTTGTTTTGGTTATCTTTTTTCAGAGTTGCACGACAAGTGCACGTTTTTGTGTTTTTTTGGCGTGTATAAGCGCAAAGTGATTTCCTTTTTTACATAAAAAAATGTTAACAAACTGTGCAAGGTACATTTATTTTACTAGATAGTAGCGGCTATGCAAAAATAAAAATTTAGTTGCTTAGTAAAATAAATGCTCCTTGCAAACTGTGAAAAATAAAGCGCTTTCGAACTCGATTACATCTCGTTAATTTAATTTTATTGCAAAAGAATAAAATTAAAAGCTCACAGATAATAGAACTAAGTTTGCATACTGCCACTTTTGATAATTACGAAATACAGGTGATACACATGAACCTAATAAGAGTAAAGAGTGTTTCACTAGTTGACGTGATTTGGCCAAACTGTTGAACAGTTTAAGAAAGACAATTGAAATTTACAAGAAGCTTTAGTGCAAAGTCCGCTTTGACAACAAGGATAAAATTTTGATTTTTTCTATATGCTATAATATCTAAAAAATTTAAAAAAAATTTTTATAAAAATCTTTGAAAAAAATCATTGCTAACTTATTCAGAACCACACAGTACAAAAACTGAAGCATCAAGGACGCAAAAAACTGCCAAACACTCGTACATACATTGATATTTACAAACATACAAGTACGAGTATGTATGTACATATAATAACATTTATGGTGGATTATAAAAATTGCATGACATCTTTATCCAAATTCAGGTGCTGCAGTATTAATTTGTATTTTGATATTTTATTACTGATAGCTTTTAATTTGGTTAATAATAAGTGTTTTTTCTTTTTAACCGACTTTAGAATAAGAAGGAGGTTGTCAATTCGACTGAATGTTGCTTTTTTATGTTTGTGCCTGCAGAACTGAGTCATTTTTTAACATATTTTGAAAATTTTTGGTAATATGATAGTTTATGCTTACAGATTGGTTCTGTTTTAAAAACAGTTCATAAAAATTAAAGGGTGTCCCTATATAACATACATTTTTCTTACGTGTATAAACTGCAAAGAGCACTTTTGTAAAATTTAGAATGAATGCGTATTTTAAAATATATTTTTATGCATGGTAACACCCCGTTTACATTTGACAATGCTGTCATGACAATTAAATAATACGCATTATTTGCCAAAAATGCTGACACTTGCTTCTGTAGTGGAGGCGACAATACAATAATTATGACAGTCCACTATGAGAAAAAAACCTCACGTTCTCGGAAAATTTCAAATAGCTTATTAAAATTGTTTTAACCAAATGAAATTTGTATTAAATAATCCTTTTAATTACTAAAAATTTCTTTGCATAAACAAATAGAAATTTTTAGTAATTAAAAGGATAATTTAATACAAATTTCATTTGGTTAAAACAATTTTAATAAATTTGTCGGCATACGACAAATCACTGTCTTATTTACTGTCTTCAAAATATTCAAGACAGTATTTCAGACAATTGAAATGTGTACATGTATTAATGAAAAACTGTGCTAGTATTGTTATTGTCATGACAGCATAGTCTAATGCAAGGCAGATTTATTTTACTAGGTAGTAGCGGTAATACAACAAATACAACATTTACAAAAACAACATGGCTTTTTATTGTTGTTTTGTGCGTTGGAAAGGTCAAAAACACAAAGAGAAATAAGAGATAGTTGGTGTCAATACACATGCTTGCTTTGTCTCGCAAACGCTTGTTGTTAGTGTTTTTTTTAAATTCGTAAACAAAGGAAAATACAAAAACTTTTGACATTTCCAACTACAAACCAGCTGGGCGGACGACACTACCTAGTAAAATAAATCTGCCTTGGTCTAATGTAAACAGGGGGTAAAATAATACAGGTGGTCTCGATGGCAAATTCATTGATTTTCGCCGTAAACGCTAAATGTCAAACACCAACTTAAAAAAAATTATACATATTTTTATATATCGCACATCTAGTTCAAAAGTGACATAATTCAAAATTTAATTAAATTGTTCATTATCTAGTGTATAAATATTAAACGAACAGAAAGAACTTTTTATATCAAATTCGGTATGGATTTTCTACTTAATAGTCCAAAGTTTTTGTTTTTAACCATTTTCATTCAGGTCAAAAACATTTTTTTTCAATTTCTGAAAAGTTAAAATTTTGAGTTGTGTCACTTTTGAACTATGTGTGCGATATGGATTTTGCCATTTAGCATTTACAGCGAAATTAATGAGTCGCGCCACCTTGTATTATTTCGCCATGGTTTCATGTTTCTTTTGTCGAGGAGAAGATAAAAAGCTTCGTAGGGTTTTTTTTTGTTTTAGCTAACTTTTTTCAGAGTTGCATGGAAAATACATGTGAATAAGTTTAGGCAAAGACTATAAATATACTAAGATGTTTCACTGCCGTACATTCTACATCTAGTGCATATTTTGTCGATGGACGTACTGCTACTGCCACTTTAAGAGTAAAATTACAAAGAGAAATTATTATTCTCAGCAAACTTGTTACTCTCATCTCACCATAATTCATTTGTATATACGTGCATACGAATGTGTATATATTTACATTATAAAATATTCAACGTAAACCAATGTTACTGATTGTGTATTTGTATGGTAACAACATGTGTTTTGTTGTTGTATAAGAGAAATAACATCGATTTACACCGAATATAAATTCATTTATTATCAATATGAAAATTTATTATTCGGAACCTTTTCGATTTTAATTTACTTTACTTTTTTAGTTACTGTATGTTTGCTGTGTTTTTGTATACTGTCTTTTTCTTCCTGTCTTTTTCTTTTATTGATTCAATAGAGTTCTTATTTAATCAATTTGGCTTTTGATATAAGACTTTTAAGTTTTCTATACAAAATTTGGGTAAAATCCACTAATGAGCTAAAATAGCAGTAGTGAAATGGCCATATGAATATACTTTATATAGTAATTCATAAAATGTATAGTAATGCCGATTTCTAGAACATTTTTTGTCAGTTGTTCGTATTTTCAAGTAGAAGGTTTTTACGGAAGAAAATTTTTGAAAATCCCTCCAGAAAAGTCAGAAAATTTGAAAAATCAAAAAATTGGTGATTTTAATAATTTGTTCGGGATAATTAGCACTATATTTTTAAAAATAATAAATTTAATTTCAAATTCCGGTAATTTAATTTTAATTATTAACTTGCAAGTGCCCATATAAAAGGCATAAATAAATTATCGTGGTGTGAGGTGATATTTTATTTGTTGTCTTAATTTTATTTTTCATCATCTTTTAAATATATAGAAGAGCCGAAAAAAAGTCAGCCTTATAAAGTATACAAAGAAAAATAAAATCAGGTGGCAAATTACGACACTCGATATCGATCGAAATTTCAATAGAATTTAAATGTAAATTCCGGTCGATATCGAATGCCGTAATTTGCCCCCAGTGTTGATAATTGTTGTTTTTGCTTAAACTTTGATTTTTGTATTTACTTTATTGTTTGAACAAAAAAATTTAGTTTATTTAAAATGTTTGTGAGAAATTTCCTGAAGAGCTAAGTAAACGGTAGCGAAATGGCCATCGAGACGTGCTTTTAACTTTAATAATCAAAATCGGAGATTTTAATAATTTGTTCGGAATAATTAGCACAATATTTTTAGAGATTAAAATTAATTTTTTTGTACGAAATTTTGGGTGAAATTATTTCTTAATGGCTTTCCAAATGAAAAATAGAAAGTTCTTGGTGTAAAACATGGAAAATTGCGAAATTGCTATTAATTTTCTTGCTATTAATGCAGAATAATAGATATAATTAAACCTTCACAAATTCTGACATATCCATCCGAAATGTTTATCCGTTCTAAGAACTATAAAAACACGCATAAAGGTCTTATAAATACTATTTTGTCAAAACAGCAGCTAAAAACATAAATAATATATTACGGTGCAATGTGCATAGTGTACTAAAATTATTATGTCTGGTTTGACGAGAATAACTCTTGTCACAGAAACAGGTTGGAAATTGCGAATTTGCTAATACTTATGTTGCTAAGAAAGCATTGCTCATGTGAAACACATGAGTGCAAAGTAACAAGTACTGGGAAAGTTCAAATTTTAAAGCGCCAGTAATTTATTTTGTTTGGCAATTTTAATTTATAAATTTAGCTATCAAATTCATATTGAGGTTTATATATATTGAACCTATATGCACGTTAAATAAACTTAACAAAAAATTTTATAATAAATATACATAAATAAGTGCCTTATTTTATTACCATTGTTTGAAATTTCTTAAAAAACATATTAAGTATCCACAATAATAAATGCTAAGAAAATTACTACGTAATTTAGGGTATGATTAGTTCGGTGCTATTATGCATATTTCTAAAAATACACAAATAAAAATATATAGTTACCCTACAATAACAAGAGCAGTCATATAGTTTCGTTTTTAATCTTATTTTACAAACAATTTTTAAATAAGTAGGAAAAATAGAATTCAAAAATAAAATTTTATGAAGCACATTCCTCTTTATATGTAGATATGAAAGTATGTATGTACGTTTCTGTATGTTAAATGTGTGTTTTTGTCTCTCAATACTTTCCTTTAACAAAACATTTCTTATGAACATCCACACACATTTTTAAATGCATGTGTGTATGAATCTGTCTTGTTTACAAACTAATATTGTGCTCTCTTGAGTTTTGGTTGCGCTCACAGAAATTTTTTCCCTCTTATCTCTTACCCCCGCTACCATGAAACTGCTCATAACTTTTGATTTTTTAAATGTTCAAAGTGCAACATCTTTATAAATTTATTGTCTTTGGTTTAGGTTTTTTGGGACTGTATGAGTGTAATCAAGATACATTTTTTTACTGGGTAGTGTCGTCCGCCCAGCAGGTTTGTAGATAGAAATGACAAGAGTTGTTTGTATTTTACATTTTTTTTAATTTCGTTGTTTTTTACTTTTGTTTAGAATTAAAAAAAAACACTAACAACAAGCATTTGTGTTTAGAACAATTAACTAGACTTGTTCGATTTAGTTCATTTTAGTGACCGCTCAATTTAGTTCAAAGTTTAAAAATGAACTAGTTCAATTTTTAGTTCAATATGTATTTTTACTTCATATGATCTTTATGTTCAGGGCGCCTTTAGTTCAAATGATCTCTCGCGGTTTTGTTCTAATCTTAACAAAAAAGTATTACTACTGTTGCTTCTGTTCTGTTAACATTCTGTTTGATTTACGATTGCTGCAGCAATCTATCTATTTTACAAGCAACACATTGATTAAGTGATAGCATAATAAAATTTATATTCATTTAATTTCTGATATATTCTATTATTTATATCAGCAATAAAGGCAAAAAGTAACTATCGTCTTAAACTATATTTAAATTTATTTCATTATTAGTGTCAGAAACACTAAACAACGAAATATACGTGCGCTTTAATCTATCATGTAGTAGTTCAAACACGAAGCATAGTTAAAAAATGAACTAAATAGACGTTAAAATTTAAACTAGTTCACTTAGTTCAAGCAACGAATTAGTTCAATTGAACTAGTTCGATTATGAAAGACTCAAGCAAAGACAATAAATTTATAAAGATGTTGCACTCTGAACATTTAAAAAATCAAAAATTATGAGCAGTTTCATGGTAGCGGGGGTAAGAGATAAGAGGGAAGAAATTTCTGTGAGCGCAACCAAAACTCAAGAGAGCACAATATTAGTTTTGTAAACAAGACAGATTCATACACACATGCGTTTAAAAATGTATGTGTATGTTCATAGAAATGTTTTGTTAAAGTAAAGTATTGAGAGACAAAAACGCACATTTAACATATAGAAACGTACATACAAACTTTCATATCTACATATAAAGAGGAATGTGCTTCATAAAATTTTATTTTTGAATTCTATTTTTCCTACTTATTTAAAAATTGTTTGTAAAATAAGCTTAAAAACGAAACTATATGACTGCTCTTGTTATTGTAGGGTAACTATACATTTTTATTTGTGTATTTTTAAAAATATGCGTAATCGCACCGAACTAATCATACCCTAAATTATGTAGTAATTTTTTTAGCATTTATTCTTGTGGATACTTAATATGTGTTTTAAGAAATTTCAAACAATGGTAATAAAATAAGGCACTTATTTATGTATATTTATTATTAAATATTTTGTTAAGTATATTTAGCCTGCATATAGGTTCAATATATATAAACCTAAATATGAATTTGATAGCTAAATTTATATATTTAAATTGCCAAACAAAATAAATTACTGGCGCTTTAAAATTGAGACTTTCCAAGTACTTGTTACTTTGCACTCATGTGTTTCCCATGAGCAATGCTTTCTTAGCAACATTAGTATAAGTAAAATTAAGACAACAAATAAAATATCAAAACACACCACGATAATTTATTTATGCCTTTTATATGGCCACTTGCAAGTTATAAATTAAAATTAAATTACGGGAATTTTAAATTAAATTTTTTATCTTTAAAAAATATTGTGCTAATTATCCCGAGCAAATTATTAAAATCACTAATTTTTTGATTTTTTCAATTTTCCAACTTTTCTGGAGGGATTTTCAAAAAATTTTTCCCGTAAAAACCTTCTACTTGAAAATATGAACAACTGAAAAAAATGCTACAGAAATCGGTACAGCTGTTCTCATTTTATGAATTACTATACATTTTTTACACCATTTTTATATATAAGATTCAAGCATTATGTTCACTACAACTGAGACGCTAAACTAGTATTCTTCTTAGAATAGTGATAAAAGTTAAAAAAATTAATGTTAATAAATGTTATTGAAACAAATTCATTAATGTTAATAATTGTGGTATTTAGTTTATATGTATGTAGTAATTAAATTTAGATAATAAATGAATTTAATTTACTTTATTCGTGCTTGAATGCTTCAAATATAAATATTTCATGATATTCTCATGTAACATTTTTTATTTAAAAGTAGAAATTGGAAATATTACTGTGTAGAAAGTATACTCATATGGCCATTTCACTACTGCTATTTTAGCTCATTAGTGGATTTTACCCAAATTTTGTATAGAAAACTTGAAAGTCTTATATCAAAAGCCAAATTGATTAAATAAGAACTCTATTGAATCAATAAGAGAAAAAGACGGGAACAAAAAGACAGTATACAAAAACACAGCAAACATTCAGTAACTAAAAAGGTAAAGTAAATTAAAATCGAAAAGGTTTCGAATAATAAATTTTCATATTGATAATAAATGAATTTATATTCGGTGTAAATCGATGTTATTTCTCTTATACAACAACAAAACACATGTTGTTACCATACAAATACACAATCAGTAACATTGGTTTACGTTGAATATTTTATAATGTAAATATATACACATTCGTATGCACGTACATACAAATGAATTAATGTGAGATGAGAGTAACAAGTTTGCTGAGAATAACAATCTCTCTTTGTGATTTTACTCTTAAAGTGGCAGTAGCAGTACGTCCATCGACAAAATATGCACTGGATGTAGAATGTACGGCAGTGAAACATCTTAGTATATTTATAGTCTTTGACTCAAGTCTACAATTAACTTTTATTTCTCTCTATGTTATTAACATATCCAACCGACAAAACAACAATAAAAAGCCATGTTGTTTTTGAATTGTGGAATTTGTTGTAGAGACGCTACTACCTAGTAAAATAAATGTACCTTAAGTGCAATGTGGTTTCCCTTTTTACATAAAAAAATGTAAGCAAACTGTAAAAGGTACATTTATTTTACTAGATAGTAGCAGCTCTGCAACAAATCAAAAGTTGCAAGCACAGCATGGCTTTCTTTGTTGCTTTGTCCGTTGGAAAAGCAGAAGGAGAAATAAAATAACAAAACATAATTGCTATTAAATACCTGCTTGTTTTGTTTTGCAATGCTTGTTGTTAGTGTTTTTTGAAATTCGTAAAAAGACGTACTAAAATATAAACAACTTTTGATATTTACAACCCCATACTAGTTAGGCGAACGACAGTACGTAGTAAAATAAATGTACTTTGCAAACTGCGATGGAAAATATCACTTTTGAACTCGTTCACAACTCGTTAATTTAATTTTAATGCAAAAGAATATAATTAAAAGCTCCCAGATAATAGAAACAGATTTTGATACTTTTTGGACCTACATGAAATTTTTGACAGCTTATGCAGACATGCAATTTTTACTTCTTAAATTATTTAAAATTCTCTTTCTGAATCGCGTTTGTTTCGACACATTTAAATTTTGTTTCTGCAATTTTGGCTTTGATTTTTTAAATATTGTTTTTTATTAAAACGACGAATAAAAAAGCAAAGGCGAATTAGTACAGGTAACTGCACGGCTACAACAATCCAACAACACAAAAAAAAACAAGCAATTTGTTGCTACAAAATTTAGGTATGTTGTCAAAAAATATTAAAAAAAAAAAACAAAAAAAAAAAATGTATTTGATGAAAAAAAGTGGTTGTAATTTTCAGAATAAAAAAATTATAAAAATTAGGTGAAATAAAAATTAAAATCAAAGGCAAAGTCTGACCAAAATTCTATTGTACCACTAGTTTGCCCAAATCAAATGCATCATTCCATTCTTGTACGTTAACCATTTAGAGACTAACATAATCTTCCACAAAAAACCAAGAAATTATAAATGTGTTTACAATAATTTCTCTATCTTTTTACGCAAATTTTGATTATAAACATCAGGAACTGCAAATACGTCTCTAGGAATTTCAATAGTTACTTTGTTTTCTATTAGCAATCAAAACAAATTAAATTAAAAAAATTTTTAACAAATAATTTATTTTTGACAAATTTTTTTGACAACTGCAATGTAAACAGCTGATGGGCTTTTTCGCCCGTGCGTTCACTTATATTATTTCGCCATGGTTACACCTGTTATTTCGCTGTGCATAGAATGATAAATACCACGGCGAAATTATATTAGCTCAATGGTTTTGTTTATTTTTTTATTCTGAAAAGCTCAAAATTTATTTAAACATTAGTGAAAACTTTTTAAAACTTTAAATTTTTATAATGATTAATTTCACCAAACTGAAAGTTTGTTACTTCAGAGAATTTGTTCTTGTACTTTGTTCTGTTATTTTTAAGAACTCAGTCCAGCAACAAAATCGCTTTACATACACTTTACTTAATACCAATTGGCTTCTATTAACAATACCTTATATTATATTTTATTCTTGCTTTTTAAATTTTATTTTGTAAAATTTCTTTTTTATTTTTTCAAATTATTTGAAAACAAATGCTTTAAAAATTTAGACAAACATAAACATAAATCAGCTGGGCTGATGCCTGGTAATAAATTCGCTTTAATTTAAAATATAATTTTATGCTTTTTTTGTCAAAAAGAAGATATAAAACAAAGGCAGGTTGGCCTAACAGACCAGCTGATGATTGTGATTTTTCCTTTTTCTATTGTCAAAAGTTAAAGTCTCCTTTGCTTTTGGCAGCCGAAAACTACTCGTGAGTGCAGAGTACTTTCATGATTTACATAAAAAATAGGGTAAACAAACTGACAAAAAAAGTATTATTTAACTAAAACTAAGTAGAATAAAAAGATAATTAAGAAATAAAGGTGCTGCACATTAAGCTAATTAAAGTAATTTTTCATTTATAACTCGAAAACTATTCCGCGTGCATGTATAGCGCTGTACAAGATCGATAGAGGAATAGAACACGAATCGATAGTGGTATAGCTCGTTTCTTAAAAGACTAAGAAAAAAGTTATTAAGCGGCAAACTTGCAAAAATCAAAAAAAATGTTAAAAACTAAACTTATATATTTGAGCGATTTTTTTTACATTTGAAAAGTTTGCCGCCTAATAACTTTTTTCGTGCAGTGTTCAAGAAGCGACGTATATCACGATCGAATCGTATTTCAGTCCTCTATCGATCGTATGTAGCTGTATATGTAGACGCGGAAAAGTTTTCGACATATAAGCGAAAAACTAAACATACAAATTTGAGCGATTTTTATACATTTAAAAAGTTTACCGCTTAATAACTTTTTTAGTACAGTCTTCTATTGAGTGTATATAGCGATATATATGCACGCGGAATAGTTTTCGAGATATAAGCGAAAAGCTAATTTTATAAATATTAGCTTTTTTTGTATTTGAAAATTTTCCCGCTTAATTTCTTCTTTCGAAGAGTCTTTCAGCAAAAGAGCAATACCTTGATTGAATTGTATTTCCGTCTTCTATCGATCGTATAAAGCGGTATATATGCACGCGGAATAGTTTCGAAATATAAGCGAAAAACTAAACTTATATATTTGAGCGATTTTTTACAATTGAAGAGTTTTTCGTACAGTCTTTCAGGAAACGAGCTATACCATGGTCGATTCGTAGTTTAGTCTCTTGTCGATCGTATATATATAAGCGAAAAAATAAACTTATATATTTGAGCGATTTTTTACATTTGAAAAGTTTGCCGCTTAACAACTTTTTTCGTACAGCCTTTCAGGAGACGAGCTATGCCACGATCGATTTTTATTTTAGTCTTCTATCGATCATATAGCGTTATATGTGCAGGCGGAATAGTTTTCGAGATTCAAGCGAAAAACTAATTAGCGACTTTTTTTTGCATATGAAAAGTTTTCCGCTTAATAAGTTTTTTCGTATAGTCTCTCAAGAAAAAGGGTATGCAACGATCAATTCGTATTTTTAGTATTTTTCGATTAGCATCAGTCAGTATGACGCACAGCTTTATGTTTGGATTATATAGCTAAAAAACCATCATTTCTAAAATGGCGAATGTGACAACCGAGAAATCTGATTCTACAAGCTTAGAGCTTCTTAATTCAAGTTTTTATTTTAAAATGCATTTGAAATTGACGAATTATGAACGCATTTAAATACATTTATTTTTTTCAAATTTTGTTTACTTTTTTGTTATGTACATCAGAAATACTACGTTTTTGCAACTCTGCTAAATTGTTTTGTAATTATCTTAGTTTGCTTTCTCTTCTTGCGTTTTTTTTTTGTTGTTTTTAGAGAGTGGAAGAGTGCAATGTGGTTTCCCTTTTTACTTAAGAAAATGTTAAGAAACTGTGCAAGGTACATTTATTTTACAAGATAGAAGCGGCTCTGCAACAAGTACAAAGTTGCAAGATTGTTGCTTTTGATTGTTGCTTTGTCGGTTTTAAAAACCAGGAGAGAAAAAAAAAATAGAAAACATAATTGCTCTTAATACACAAGCCAAGGCGAATCAATTAGCAGATGGCAGCGTAGGCGAATTCATTTATTTTTGTCGTGAAAACTACTGTCAAACTCCATATATAAAAAATCTGTATATATTTTTTTATATGAAGTTTGACAGTAGTTTTTACCAGCAAAAAATAATTAATTCGCCTACGCTGCCACCTGCTGATTGATTCACCTTGACACAAGCTTGTTTTGTTGTGCAAATACTTATTGGTGGTATAGTAAAACATTAACAACTATTGACATTATCGTTAATTTAATTTTAATGCAGAAGAATAAAATTAAAAGCTAACAGATGATAAAATCAAATTTAGATACTGCCACTTTTGATAATCACGAAATAAAGGTGCAACACATAAGCCTATAAGAGTATCTTCTCATTTATAATTCGAAAACTATTTTGCGTGCATATCAAAATGCGAACCGATCGTGGTATAGCACGTTTCTTGAAAGACTGTACGAAAAAAGTTAATAAGCAGTAAACTTTTAAAATGAAAAAATCGGTAAAATTTACAAGTTTATCATTTCGCTTATATTTATTGTTCCTCGCGAACGTATCAGGCTACATACGATCGATATACGATTAAAACACGAATTAATAGTAGACCAAAAAGGAGTTAACACTTATGTTAATCACTTTATTTATATTTGTTTACCGCAGCCATTTTTTTGTTTTCGTAAAAAAAAAAAAATTTCAGCCAACCAATTTATATTCAATTCTTCAAAATAAAAAAATCAGCGTCAAATTTTTTTTTATGAAGTTTGACATATCCTGCAGCGGTGAAAATGTACAAATTCACCACTGCCACCACCATGGTTTGCTGGAATATATACTTTTTAAATTTTGCTTTGTGCAATTTAACCGCTTTTTGACATCTGAAGCCACCAAAGCAACAACAAAATCCATGTAGTTTTTTATTGTTGTGTTTGTTATCGCTTTCAAAACTCAAAATAAAAACCGTTTTCTTCGTCAGAAATTATTTTTAAATCAGTGTCCTTAATAGCGTAGTGGACTCGGTGGCGAATTCATTAGTTTTCGCCGAAACACAAAATGTCAAACTCTATATATAAAAACATGTATATTTTTTTATGTATGCTGTTTTACCGTTTATGTCGAAAATCAATTATTTGTCTTATTTTTATTTAATTTTTAGTGAATTCGCATTGTTATTTTGCTTTGAATTTTTTTAAAAGCTTGCTTTATTTTTTAAAAGCAAACTAAAATTTAATTCGCCTCAACCACCTGGTTGGTAATATGATAATAAACCTACAGTTTTTGATGCCGTTGAAACGAAAATTTCCGCCATGTCCCAAAACAAAGCGGAAAGCACATTAAATTTTCGTGTCCAGTCCCCAATCTACACGAATGTCCGTTAATCCATCGGTATATATAAATAATATGATAATAAACCTGCAAAAATATTGTTGACGCCGGTTAAACTAACATTTTTAAAGGAAGTATGGTAACGCTAAATCAAAATTTGTTTTCAAATATATACAATGTCCTCAAATAGACATGTCCTCAAACAAAGCGCAACACATAGAAAATTTCGGGGACAGTCCCCAAACTACACGAATGTTCCTAAATAAATCGGTATATAGAAAAAATGTCCTTAAATTAAGCGCTGTGCATATATATATATATATATATATATATATATATATATATATATATATATATATATATATATAATATATACAATGTGCTTGTCACAAGAATATAGGGGCGAAAGACCAATGGAACCATCTCTCTCAGGATAGCTGGTGCATTTAAAATTTATGTAAAACGATCTTATATGGGTAAAGCGAAATTTAGGAATTGCTTATTTTAAATAAAACAAAAAATTATAAAACTATAATGCTTGTCTCAAAAATCATAAATGTATGTGCTTGTCACATAAAAATTTATGGATTGAAAAATGTATATATATAATATATACAATGTGCTTGTCACAAAAGTCGTAACGAAATTTCTGTAGGCTGAAATAAAAAAATATATAATATTGATAATACTCTATAATATTGTCATATATTTATAAAATGTTGCATACATTTTATTTAATAACAAACATAAAATTATAGTTGTACTTGTATAAAACAATTTTGTTTTTATATAAGTTAATAACTTGTTCTTTTAGAACTAAGACATGCGCAACAAAAATTTTATGTTTAAAAAAAAAATACATTATTGAAGGAATTGATATATTCCAATTAAATGTTTGGTGTATTTTTGATTTCTTTCAATAAACAAATTTATGAATTGCTTTTTTTAAATAAAACAAAAAATATCACTCTAAGCGGTGGATCACTTGGCTCATGGATCGATGAAGAACGCAGCAAACTGTGCGTCATCGTGTGAACTGCAGGACACATGAACATCGATATTTTAAACGCATATCGCAGTCCATGCTGTAAGGTACTTTGATTTATAATTAAAGTGCTGCTTGGACTACATATGGTTGAGGGTTGTAAGACTATGCCTAATAAGTTGCTTTAATTATTATATTTAAAATCTGTATATTATTTTATATACAGATTTTTTTTTTATAATTTTTTAAAGCACATGTTGTATTATTGGATAAAATTTATTCATAATACTAAAAGCTAAAGATATTAAAAATGCCTCACATTAAACAAAATCAAAATAATTTCTTTGATTTTGTTGAGGAAAGTCTAGCATAAAAAATCATTTATGAATCTAGAATTGTCTCATTAAAGAAATCAAAAGAATCAACATCCATTTTATGGATAAACAATGTGTGCGTAGGTGCAGCGCATAAGAGGGGGGAGCAGCAGCAGCCAAATTTGTTGAATGTTGCTCTAATGTGTGGATTGATTATTTGGGTTCGATCAATCCAAGGCAGAACGAAAAAGATTTTATTGATGATGATGGTAGTTTTTTTTATTCTTATTAAAATAAAAATAATTTTACATATATACAACCTCAACTCATATGGGATTACCCCCTGAATTTAAGCATATTAATGAGGGGTGGAAAAGAAACTAACAAGGATTTTCTTAGTAGCGGCGAGCGAAAAGAAAACAGTTCAGCACTAAGTCACTTTGTCTTTACGGCAAATGTGAGATGCAGTGTATGGAATGTCAAATTTCTAGTATGAGAAATTAACGATTTAAGTCCTTCTTAAATGAGGCCATTTACCCATAGAGGGTGCCAGGCCTGTATAACGTTAATGATTACTAGATGACATTTCCAAAGAGTCGTGTTGCTTGATAGCGCAGCACTAAGTGGGTGGTAAACTCCATCTAAAACTAAATATAACCATGAGACCGATAGTAAACAAGTACCGTGAGGGAAAGTTGAAAAGAACTCTGAATAGAGAGTTAAATAGTACGTAAAACTGCTTAGAGGTTAAGCCCGATGAACCTGAATATCCGTTATAGAAAATTCATCATTATGATTTTAATAGTTATAAATATTATAATAATGGTGTGCATTTTTTCTATAAAGGACATTGTAATCTATTAATATTGTAATATTTATCATAAGATCAATATGCGTAAGTTTATTAAAATTATTTTGCTTGCAATTTAATATAGAATAAATGCTTTTGATTTGATAAAGTATTGATAGATTTATTATATATAGTGCTTAAATAAATTTATATTTTATAATGGCATATTAATCATTGATTTTTATGTTTATTATATGCACTTATATGATTAACAATGCGAAAGATTCAGGATACCTTCGGGACCCGTCTTGAAACACGGACCAAGGAGTCTAACATATTTGCAAGTTATTGGGAATAAAAAACCTAATAGCGTAATTAACATAACTTTAAATGGGATTAGTTTTTAGTCTATTTTTAATAGCCTATTAATTCAATCACGGGGCGTTCTATACAGTTATGTATAATAATATTTATATTATTTATACCTCTAACTAGAGCGTACCTTGAGCATATATGCTGTGACCCGAAAGATGGTGAACTATACTTGATCAGGTTGAAGTCAGGGGAAACCCTGATGGAAGACCGAAACAGTTCTGACGTGCAAATCGATTGTCAGAATTGAGTATAGGGGCGAAAGACCAATCGAACCATCTAGTAGCTGGTTCCCTCCGAAGTTTCCCTCAGGATAGCTGGTGCATTTAAAATTTATGTAAAATAATCTTATCTGGTAAAGCGAATGATTAGAGGCCTTAGGGTCGAAACGATCTTAACCTATTCTCAAACTTTAAATGGGTAAGAACCTCACCTTTCTTGGTATGAAGGTTGTGGTTGTGATATAATGTGCCCAGTGGGCCACTTTTGGTAAGCAGAACTGGCGCTGTGGGATGAACCAAACGTAATGTTACGGTGCCCAAATTAACAACTCATGCAGATACCATGAAAGGCGTTGGTTGCTTAAAACAGCAGGACGGTGGACATGGAAGTTGTAATCCGCTAAGGAGTGTGTAACAACTCACCTGCCGAAGCAACTAGCCCTTAAAATGGATGGCGCTTAAGTTGTATACCTATACATTACCGCTAAAGTAGATGGTTTATGTTCAATCTTGAAACTTTAGTGAGTAGGAGGGTACAATGGCGAGCATAGAAGTGTTTGGCGTAAGCCTGCATGGAGCTGCCATTGGTACGGATCTTGGTGGTAGTAGCAAATAATCGAACGAGACCTTGGAGGACTGAAGTGGAGAAGGGTTTCGTGTGAACAGTGGTTGATCACGAGTTAGTCGGTCCTAAGTTCAAGGCGAAAGCCGAAAATTTTCAAGTAATAATGAAAAGTAAAAAAAATATTTTTTTTACATAGTAGTTGACCTCTTGAATAATTTTGAACGAAAGGGAATACGGTTCCAATTCCGTAACCTGTTGAGTATCTGCTTGTTATTAAATATGGGCCTTGTGCTCATCCTGGCAACAGGAACGACCATAAAGAAGTCGTCGAGAGATATCGGAAGAGTTTTCTTTTCTGTTTTATAATCGTACTACCATGGAAGTCTTTCGAAGAGAGATATGGTAGATGGATTAGAAGAGCATGACATTTACTGTTGTGTCGATATTTTCTCCTCGGACCTTGAAAATTTATGGGGGGGGGGGGGGGGGGCACGCAAACTTCTCAACAGGCCGTACCAATATCCGCAGCTGGTCTCCAAGGTGAAGAGTCTCTAGTCGATAGAATAATGTAGGTAAGGGAAGTCGGCAAATTAGATCCGTAACTTCGGGATAAGGATTGGCTCTGAAGATTGAAATAGTCGGGCTTGATTGGGAAGCAATAACATGGTTTATGTACTCGTTCTAAGTAAATAGAGATATTCTCGTATCTTGTTCCCCGGATAGTAGTTACGTAGCCAATTGTGGAACTTTCTTGCTAAAATTTTTAGGGAATTATCGCAAGATATATTCCTTTTAAATTATAACGACTATCAATTAACAATCAATTCAGAACTGGCACGGACTTGGCGAATCCGACTGTCTAATTAAAACAAAGCATTGTGATGGCCCTAACGGGTGTTGATACAATGTGATTTCTGCCCAGTGCTCTGAATGTCAAAGTGAAGAAATTCAAGTAAGCGCGGGTAAACGGCGGGAGTAACTATGACTCTCTTAAGGTAGCCAAATGCCTCGTCATCTAATTAGTGACGCGCATGAATGGATTAACGAGATTCGCTCTGTCCCTCTCTACTTCCCCCCCGGGGGCACCAAGAGTCTGTGCTGATCTAACCACGGTGCAGACGAGGGTCCTCGGGGGTATAGGGGGAAGCAGACCCCCGGTGTTGCAGGCACCAAAGCTGATAGACAGTTGGGTACTGTCGGGGTTTCCCACCAGTTTCCCTTTGTTAATAATTTATATTTAAATTAATAACACCCGTCCACGGGAACCGGTGGCCCATACAGAGAGCCGCCCATCTCTGTAGCCGGTTATTGGTGAGGTCCCTTCGGGGTACACGTGGTGGTTGTGGTTAAATTGTCTATATCTGCGGGTCAGGCGTGGAATAGACTGAAGTGTGCTGTTGCACTCTCAACAGACGGGGTTGGATAGTCTCCAACCCTCAAGCAAGAGGAAGTTCATGGGCCTGCAAGCCATGTTATTGAAGTTGCAACCCCATCGGCTACGCCCTATGGGGGGTGCTAGTCGACGCTTTGTATTACACTCAGTGGTAAGACCACCGTCATATAGGCCTTCACAGGCAGGAAATGACGTTAATCTTGATCACGTATGTCCGTATCTTCAATCTATCGAAAAGTCTTACTTTATTTATAAGACAATATCATCAAAGCCTGTGTTTTATAAATTGTCTAAATAATATAAGCTCTATAATATAAAATGAAGATTGTTTTAATCAATAAAGAAAGAATATAATTATAAATATTACTATTTATATTCGACTTTTAAAATTGTGAAGAATATGAAAATAATGAAAATCATTTTATATTTTAACATTATAAGGCAATATTATCAAAATCAAAACAATGAAAATCATATGTATCAACATTGATTTGCTTATAAAATCGAAAAGTCTTATTTTATTTATAAGGCAATATCATCAAAGTCTGTGTTTTATAAATTGTCTAAATAATATAAGCTCTATAATATAAAATGAAGATTATTTCAATCAATACAGAAAGATTACTATTTATATTCGACTTGCAAAATTGTGAAGAATATGAAAATAATGAAAATCATTTTATATTTTAACATTATAGGGCAAAATTATCAAAATCAAAACAATGAAAATCATATGTATCAAACATTGCTTTGCTTTATAAAATCGAAAAGTCTTATTTTATTTATAAGGCAATATCGTCAAAGTCTGTGTTTTATAAATTGTCTAAATAATATAAGCTCTATAATATAAAATGAAGATTGTTTTAATCAATAAAGAAAGAATATAATTATAAATATTGCTATTTATATTCGACTTGTAAAATTGTGAAGAATATGAAAATAGTGAAAATCATTTTATATTTTAACATTATAAGGCAATATTATCAAAATCAAAACAATGAAATTCATCAAAGCAATAGAATTCATATGTATCAAATATTGCTTTGCTTTATAAAACTTAAAAACTTAAACGGCGGCAATAACTTATACATTATTTAAATAAACAAGAGTATTTTTTATCAATTTAAAAGTATTTTTTAAAACAATTAACGAGTTTCGCTCTAATCTATCGAATAATCTTATTTTTCTGTATTATAATATAGTGGTAAGAATACCAAAGTTGCGGGTAAGTTGTATGAAAAACAAAATTGGCGGGTAACCATGCTGACGATTTTGTTTTTTTTTTTTTAATATCGTGTATGAAAATCAAATGTAATGATGTTTTGAAGTGAAAATTTTGTGTTTTGGATGGACGTGTTGGCGATGAGTTCGTCATAATTTTTGGAAATTTGTTTTAAATACATGATGTTGAAATAATTATATTCAAAATGTGTTGGGGATTAAAAAAGGAAGAATAATTATAAGAAAGAATGCTTTTGATGATGTATTCATTAAATGTTATTTGTGATGTGTGAAAACACTTACTTTTATTATAAAATAAGAAATGAGAAGTTGTGAAACAAATATAAAAGTTTGATCAATGGATTTTTGTTCGCATAGTTTATTTTTTTAAATGGGTTGGCAAGAATTCTTACTATGATGGTCTCGTTACTTTTATTATAAAATAAGAAATGTGAAGTTGTGAAGTTGTGAAACAAAAATAAAAGTTTGATCAATGGATTTTTGTTTGCCTAATTTATTTTTTTAAATAGGTTGGCAAGAATTCGTACTATGATGATCTCTTTACTTTTATTATAAAATAAGAAATGTGAAGTTGTGAGACAAAAATAAAAGTTTGATCAACGGATTTTTGTTCGCCTAATTTATTTTTTTAAATGGGTTGGCATGAATTCGTACTATGATGATCTCTTTACTTTTATTATAAAATAAGAAATGTGAAGTTTTGAAGTTGTGAGACGAAAATAAAAGTTTGATCAATGGATTTTTGTTCGCCTAATTTATTTTTTTAAATGGGTTAGCAAGAATTCGTACTATGATGATCTCTTTACTTTTATTATAAAATAAGAAATGTGAAGTTGTGAAACAAAAATAAAAGTTTGATCAATGGATTTTTGTTCGCCTTATTTATTTTTTTAAATGGGTTAGCAAGAATTCGTAATATGCATCGTACTAAAATTGTCTCGAAGCATAAACATCACGTTTGTTATTTTGCTGATTTCATCAAAGAGTTACTAAAATATAAATACAAATAAAGAAAAACGAAACAAAATATTATATAATGGCAAAGTGGCGGTATACTTTTTTCCATAACATTTTTTTTCCTACACCCAACACACAATATGGAAAAAAGGTATGTGTATTTTCCGACTGGCGACCGGAATTGTTTTATTAGAAGTGAGATAAATGTCACTAGCAGTTTTTCATCAATAGAGTATTATTATTAAAGTAAACTCGATACGAAATTTAACAAAGTGCGAAAACGGATTGTTCTTACTTCATAGAGACCTTATAAAAATTTTTTATGTTGGTCTCCATTACTTCAACTAATTTTTGAAGTTCTTGGGGATAACAACATTAAAAATTAAGAAAGAAAAAAAATTCTTGTGGTGTTTTTTTTAAAGATAAAACATATAAGATATAAGAAAAATGTGTAATTCTGAATTACATATCAAAATGAAATCATATGTATTGGAAAATACTATATGATGTAATGATAAAATAAATAGATGAAATAAAATGATAATATAAATTATTATTCGAAATAACATCGAATAATAATAATAGAAATATTTGAATACGATAATGGCGATAATGACGCATAAAAGCTGATTTTTCGTTAATTTTCCTTTCATTATTATGAAGAAAATTGAAAATTTTAAAACATTATTCTGGTTGATCCTGCCAGCAGTTATATGCTTGTCTCAAAGATTAAGCCATGCATGTCTAAGTACACACGAATTAAAAGTGAAACCGCAAAAGGCTCATTATATCAGTTATGGTTCCTTAGATCGTTAGCAGTTACTTGGATAACTGTGGTAATTCTAGAGCTAATACATGCATTATAAACACGGACCTTTGGGACATGTGCTTTTATTAGGCTAAAACCAAGCGATCGCAAGATCGTTATTATGGTTGAACTCTAGATAACTTGCAGATCGCATGGTCTCGTACCGGCGACAGATCTTTCAAATGTCTGCCCTGTCAACTTTTGATGGTAGTATCTAGGACTACCATGGTTGCTACGGGTAACGGGGAATCAGGGTTCGATTCCGGAGAGGGAGCCTGAGAAACGGCTACCACATCTAAGGAAGGCAGCAGGCGCGTAAATTACCCACTCCCAGCTCGGGGAGGTAGTGACGAAAAATAACAATACAGGACTCATATTAGAGGCCCTGTAATTGGAATGAGTACACTTTAAATCCTTTAACAAGGGCCTATTGGAGGGCAAGTCTGGTGCCAGCAGCCGCGGTAACTCCAGCTCCAATAGCGGTATATTTAAGGTGTTGCGGTTAAAACGTTCGTAGTTGAACTTGTGCTTCATACGGGTAGTACAACTATAATTGTAGTTTGTACTGTACCTTATGTATGTAAGCGTATTACCGGTGGAGTTCTTATGTGTGTTAGATACTTGTATTTTTCACATGTTCCTCCTATTTAAACCTGCTTCAGTGCTCTTCATTGAGTGTTGTTGTGGGCCGGTACAATTACTTTGAACAAATTAGAGTGCTTAAAGCAGGCTCCAAATGCCTGAATATTTTGTGCATGGAATAATGAAATAAGACCCCTGTTCTACTTTCATTGGTTTTTCGGTCAAGAGGTAATGATTAATAGAAGCAGTTTGGGGGCATTAGTATTACGACGCGAGAGGTGAAATTCTTGGACCGTCGTAAGACTAACTTAAGCGAAAGCATTTGCCAAAGATGTTTTCATTAATCAAGAACGAAAGTTAGAGGTTCGAAGGCGATCAGATACCGCCCTAGTTCTAACCATAAACGATGCCAGCTAGCAATTGGGTGTAGCTACTATCATGGCTCTCTCAGTCGCTTCCCGGGAAACCAAAGCTTTTGGGCTCCGGGGGAAGTATGGTTGCAAAGCTGAAACTTAAAGGAATTGACGGAAGGGCACCACCAGGAGTGGAGCCTGCGGGTTAATTTGACTCAACACGGGAAAACTTACCAGGTCCGAACATAAGTGTGTAAGACAGATTGATAGCTCTTTCTCGAATGTATGGGTGGTGGTGCATGGCCGTTCTTAGTTCGTGGAGTGATTTGTCTGGTTAATTCCGATAACGAACGAGACTCAAATATATTAAATAGATGCTTTCAGGATTATGGTGTTTGAAGCTTTTTGTAACCTTCATTCATGAGCACAGTAAAATGTGTGAGTGTTTGAGGTCGTCTACAAGAGTGGAGCCGTACCTGTTGGTTTGTCCCATTATAAGGACACTAGCTTCTTAAATGTACAAATTGCGTCTAGCAATAACGAGATTGAGCAATAACAGGTCTGTGATGCCCTTAGATGTCCTGGGCTGCACGCGCGCTACAATGAAAGTATCAACGTGTATTTCCTAGACCGAGAGGTCCGGGTAAACCGCTGAACCACTTTCATGCTTGGGATTGTGAACTGAAACTGTTCACATATATATATATATATATATATATATATATAATATACAATGTGCTTGTCACAAGAATATAGGGGCGAAAGATCAATGGAACCATCTAAAAGATGGTTCCCTCCAGTTTCTCTCAGGATAGCTGGTGCATTTAAAATTTATGTAAAACGATCTTATATGGGTAAAGCGAAATTTATGAATTGCTTATTTTAAATAAAACAAAAAATTATAAAACTATAATGCTTGTCTCAAAAATCATAAATGTATGTGCTTGTCACATAAAAATTTATGAATTGAAAAATGTATATATATAATATATACAATGTGCTTGTTACAAAAGTCGTAACGAAATTTCTGTAGGCTGAAATAAAAAAATATATAATATTGATAATACTCTATAGTATTGTCATATATTTATAAAATGTTGCATACATTTTATTTAATAACAAACATAAAATTATAGTTGTACTTGTATAAAACGATTTTGTTTTTATATAAGTTAATAACTTGTTCTTTTAGAACTAAGACATGCGCAACAAAAATTTTATGTTTAAAAAAAAAATACATTATTGAAGGAATTGATATATGCCAATTAAATGTTTGGTGTATTTTTGATTTCTTTCAATAAACAAATTTATGAATTGCTTTTTTTAAATAAAACAAAAAATATCACTCTAAGCGGTGGATCACTTGGCTCATGGATCGATGAAGAACGCAGCAAACTGTGCGTCATCGTGTGAACTGCAGGACACATGAACATCGATATTTTGAACGCATATCGCAGTCCATGCTGTAAGGTACTTTGATTTATAATTAAAGTGCTGCTTGGACTACATATGGTTGAGGGTTGTAAGACTATGCCTAATAAGTTGCTTTAATTATTATATTTAAAATCTGTATATTATTTTATATACAGATTTTTTTTATAATTTTTTAAAGCACATGTTGTATTATTGGATAAAATTTATTCATAATACTAAAAGCTAAAGATATTAAAAATGCCTCACATTAAATAAAATCAAAATAATTTCTTTGATTTTGTTGAGGAAAGTCTAGCATAAAAAATCATTTATGAATCTAGAATTGTCTCATTAAAGAAATCAAAAGAATCAACATCCATTTTATGGATAAACAATGTGTGCGTAGGTGCAGCGCATAAGAGGGGGGAGCAGCAGCAGCCAAATTTGTTGAATGTTGCTCTAATGTGTGGATTGATTATTTGGGTTCGATCAATCCAAGGCAGAACGAAAAAGATTTTATTGATGATGATGGTAGTTTTTTTATATTCTTATTAAAATAAAAATAATTTTACATATATACAACCTCAACTCATATGGGATTACCCCCTGAATTTAAGCATATTAATGAGGGGTGGAAAAGAAACTAACAAGGATTTTCTTAGTAGCGGCGAGCGAAAAGAAAACAGTTCAGCACTAAGTCACTTTGTCTTTACGGCAAATGTGAGATGCAGTGTATGGAATGTCAAATTTCTAGTATGAGAAATTAACGATTTAAGTCCTTCTTAAATGAGGCCATTTACCCATAGAGGGTGCCAGGCCCGTATAACGTTAATGATTACTAGATGACATTTCCAAAGAGTCGTGTTGCTTGATAGTGCAGCACTAAGTGGGTGGTAAACTCCATCTAAAACTAAATATAACCATGAGACCGATAGTAAACAAGTACCGTGAGGGAAAGTTGAAAAGAACTCTGAATAGAGAGTTAAATAGTACGTGAAACTGCTTAGAGGTTAAGCCCGATGAACCTGAATATCCGTTATAGAAAATTCATCATTATGATTTTAATATTTATAAATATTATAATAATGGTGTGCATTTTTTCTATAAAGGACATTGTAATCTATTAATATTGTAATATTTATTGTAAGTTTATTAAAATTATTTTGCTTGCAATTTAATATAGAATAAATGCTTTTGATTTGATAAAGTATTGATAGATTTATTATATATAGTGCTTAAATAAATTTATATTTTATAATGGCATATTAATCATTGATTTTTTTGTTTATTATATGCACTTATATGATTAACAATGCGAAAGATTCAGGATACCTTCGGGACCCGTCTTGAAACACGGACCGAGGAGTCTAACATATTTGCAAGTTATTGGGAATAAAAAACCTAATAGCGTAATTAACATAACTTTAAATGGGATTAGTTTTTAGTCTATTTTTAATAGCCTATTAATTCCATCCCGGGGCGTTCTATACAGTTATGTATAATAATATTTATATTATTTATACCTCTAACTAGAGCGTACCTTGAGCATATATGCTGTGACCCGAAAGATGGTGAACTATACTTGATCAGGTTGAAGTCAGGGGAAACCCTGATGGAAGACCGAAACAGTTCTGACGTGCAAATCGATTGTCAGAATTGAGTATAGGGGCGAAAGACCAATCGAACCATCTAGTAGCTGGTTCCCTCCGAAGTTTCCCTCAGGATAGCTGGTGCATTTAAAATTTATGTAAAATAATCTTATCTGGTAAAGCGAATGATTAGAGGCCTTAGGGTCGAAACGATCTTAACCTATTCTTAAACTTTAAATGGGTAAGAACCTCACCTTTCTTGGTATGAAGGTTGTGGTTGTGATATAATGTGCCCAGTGGGCCACTTTTGGTGAGCAGAACTGGCGCTGTGGGATGAACCAAACGTAATGTTACGGTGCCCAAATTAACAACTCATGCAGATACCATGAAAGGCGTTGGTTGCTTAAAACAGCAGGACGGTGGACATGGAAGTCGTAATCCGCTAAGGAATGTGTAACAACTCACCTGCCGAAGCAACTAGCCCTTTAAATGGATGGCGCTTAAGTTGTATACCTATACATTACCGCTAAAGTAGATGGTTTATGTTCAATCTTGGTTGAATTAATAAACTTTGAAACTTTAGTGAGTAGGAGGGTACAATGGCGAGCATAGAAGTGTTTGGCGTAAGCCTGCATGGAGCTGCCATTGGTACAGATCTTGGTGGTAGTAGCAAATAATCGAATGAGACCTTGGAGGACTGAAGTGGAGAAGGGTTTCGTGTGAACAGTGGTTGATCACGAGTTAGTCGGTCCTAAGTTCAAGGCGAAAGCCGCAAATTTTCAAGTAATAATGAAAAGTAAAAAAAATATTTTTTTTACATAGTAGTTGACCTCTTGAATAATTTTGAACGAAAGGGAATACGGTTCCAATTCCGTAACCTGTTGAGTATCCGTTTGTTATTAAATATGGGCGTTGTGCTCATCCTGGCAACAGGAACGACCATAAAGAAGTCGTCGAGAGATATCGGAAGAGTTTTCTTTTCTGTTTTATAATCGTACTACCATGGAAGTCTTTCGAAGAGAGATATGGTAGATGGATTACAAGAGCATGACATTTACTGTTGTGTCGATATTTTCTCCTCGGACCTTGAAAATTTATGGCGGGGTCACGCAAACTTCTCAACAGGCCGTACCAATATCCGCAGCTGGTCTCCAAGGTGAAGAGTCTCTAGTCGATAGAATAATGTAGGTAAGGGAAGTCGGCAAATTAGATCCGTAACTTCGGGATAAGGATTGGCTCTGAAGATTGAGATAGTCGAGCTTGATTGGGAAGCAATAACATGGTTTATGTACTCGTTCTGGATAAATAGAGATACTCTCGTATCTTGTTCCCCGGATAGTAGTTACGTAGCCAATTGTCGAACTTTCTTGCTAAAATTTTTAGGGAATTATCGCAAGATATATTCCTTTTAAATTATAACGACTATCAATTAACAATCAATTCAGAACTGGCACGGACTTGGCGAATCCGACTGTCTAATTAAAACAAAGCATTGTGATGGCCCTAACGGGTGTTGACACAATGTGATTTCTGCCCAGTGCTCTGAATGTCAAAGTGAAGAAATTCAAGTAAGCGCGGGTAAACGGCGGGAGTAACTATGACTCTCTTAAGGTAGCCAAATGCCTCGTCATCTAATTAGTGACGCGCATGAATGGATTAACGAGATTCG